>JAXUIC010000253.1:0-50228 GCA_035136125.1 Quercus rubra
TTGGCTTAAAAGGCACTCCTCCTCCCACAAGACTGGATGACAGGTGAGATCGTGGATTCAAAACCCACCGAGGGTGTGTGTGTGTAACTTAGAAACAAAAAAAAAAAAAAAAAAAAAAAGGTGGATATGAGATCTTCTATGCATAATGAAAACACAGCAGTGGACTAGAGTCACTAGGCCTAGCTATAAGTAATATTTTAGTATACCTTGTGAATACCTACAAAGCCATCTTTTTAAAAAGATCTTCTAAATCATCAAAACGATCACCTCCTGCAACCATAAAGGTGGATATGAGAAAATTAAAATCAAAAGCAAGAGCAACATGCCTTAATCTCAAGTGCCATTGAGAATAAAACCTCTCGTTATATGATATGAGCTTTAGATGACTGAAAGAAAATGAGAAATTAAATCAAAAGCCAGTGCAACATGCCTTAATCTCAATTGTCCTTGAGAATAAAAACTCTTGTATACTTATCAAAAAAAAAAGAATAAAAACCTCTTGTATATGATATGAGGTTTAGATAGTTGACCATGATAAAAATGAAATAATAAAGTAATGCAATAAACTGAAGCCTAACAAAATTTTGATGATATGTATGTGCATGGTATAACACTTTTTTATTATTAATAACTCGATAGTTATTACAATGGGGGAGAGGGGAATCAAAAACTAAATTTAGATTTATTATGGAATAGGATTAAAATAAATAAAACTCACGAAGCTGTATGAGATTGCGCTCATGACTAGACCCAGACATAAAAAAATTTGCATATTTTTTCTCTACATTCTAAGGAAACCTACCTATAAATGTATAAAAGTTGCTAAACCATTGTTTTTAATAGTTCAGACAATGAACGGCAGGGATAAAAGGGGGAAAATGTGATTAAAATTCTCATTGAATACATATAAATGATTGAGTCTTCAATCACCATGAAGAAAACTGCATCTTCAAGCATACATTTGTGCAACACCAATAAAAACTTGTAAATTTACCTGAAAACACAAAATGCTTGCATTGTAACGATTGATCTCCTCACGTATGAGGATTTTCCTCCGGTCCCAGTCTAAGAACTTGGGAGGGACTTTATAATATAAATACGGATGGTTTGATGCATTTTTCAACACCTAGTATATTATATGAAACAACTACAACTGTATCTGCAGTGGAAAATAAAAAGTTTTAGGCATAGAAAAAAACAATAGATGGTGGAAGCTGCATACACTTGCACACAAGACCAGTGAGCAAGAGTGTAAAAGGGGTTAAATATAGTATTTTTCCAACAAAATCCTGAAGAGATAAAAATACAGAAAGAGATCATTAATCGTCAATGAGTGCTTATAAAGACAGCACATTGGACAAATGATTGGCAATGACTGATACATAACATAGACATTTATTAAGCATTTATTAACAATAGTAATACAATTAAGGATAACTCTAACTAGACGAAACATCTTCCCCATTTTTCTTTTTACAAGATCATAATTGTTCAGATACTACATTTCGAAATGATCCAGTAAATCAAATTGATTATTAACCTTAGATACCTTTCCCGGAGAAAATCCTTCCGCCATGTTTGGTGCACCTCCAAATTAGACTTTTATTTCCCTTTACGGGCAATGTCTAGTACACACTGCGTGTTTAAAAAAAAATTAAACTGAAATCATAACTTGAAGTCACAATTTCAGTTTAAACTGAAATCATGAGTCACAATTTCAGTTTAAAAAACTATTACACAACATTGTGTACAATTGCTTGTGTGCACTAGTCATTTAGCTTTACTTATTACATTCATATTTATCTAAAGCGATGGGATAGAACATAAACCTACCACCAAAATAAGTCTTAGTTCCCAAAATTTACCGATAATTTCCTTTCGAGTAAAAAGGATGTTTACTTTAAATTCTCATAATTTGGTAGCAGATAAAACCAATGAGAATTGAAATTCAATGATGCTACTACAATTGATTGAAATATCAAAATGCAACTTAACTTCAAATTTATGATCTTTTAAGCCAAAGTATGACATTAAATTCAAAAAAGTGAAACCAAAAAAAAAAAAAAATCATTATCTGAAAAGTTTAAACCTTTGTAGTTGGGCAAATCGTGGGAAGAGAAAACCCAATTGCGATTTGTAGTAGCCTCTGTAGCGTTCGATTTTGATCTCTTGTTTCCGACGTGATCCTGACGAAGAATGCAAGTGTTTGAACCGGTTATGGACTGGTAAGTGCGAGGCGGGTCGGGTATTAGGGTTGGGGTTTCTGGTTCAAGGAGAGGAGAGGAGGCTACTCTGCGCCGCTTTGTGCGGTGGCTGTTAGTGCTGTGGGATTGAGATTCGGATTGTTGTTCGTCGGGTAACGGTTTTTGCGCTTGCTCCGACTGGCGGCGCGTGACTGTGAGTGGCTTCCCTTCATGGTGTTGGACGCTGTGGTCGGTGATGGTAGTGGCCGTTGCTCTCTGAGGGTTTTGTGGGTAGGGTATCAGAGTATCAGTGACGGTTCTGAGTATGCACACGTGGTTTTTATACTTTTTAGGCCGTTTGCAGGGGGAATTAGCAAACTAGTGCGTAGCTTTCTAGATAATAAGTTAAGTAACATCCAAAAGAATAATGAAAGTAGTATCTCGAGTTTTAGAAATTAGAGATTCATATAAATTCGAGTCCGAAAGACTCACTTTGTAAATGTAAAAATGTCACATAGATCTTGAGTTTTAAGACTTAAGTTTTATAAAAAAAAATTTCACCTATAGTGGCGTTTTTAAGCCTTACTGTGACGTTTTAAACCCTATAACGGCGTTTTTTTACAAAAAAATTTATAAGTACAGGTTTGGGAGCCCTATAGTGACGTTTTAAAACTCCATAGCGGCGTTTTTCTGCAATTTATGGAAAGTGAGTCTTTAAACTTGATTTTCATGTAGATTTTTTCTACATCACATCCATCCTCTTACAAATCGAGATTTAAAAACTCGAGTTTTATCTTGGAACTCGAGTTTTAGACACTCGAATGCTAATTTTCAACATTGTTTTGAAACGTGACAATTAACTAAATTTTTTTTATATTTATTGTTATTTGGCAAGGACGATCCCGTTTGTAGCGGTGTTTTAAGTATTGTTTAGTTTTAGTGTCCTAAAATACATTTTTAAGTGTTATAAAAATATATAAGAAATGTTATTGTTGTTTAAATACTGAAAATTTTATTGAAACTAGTGTCAAACAACCCTTGTAGAAAGCGGTTTACTTTTGTCCAAGCTTGGGATGAGCTACATGTGCCAAACGAACTAATTCAATTGTAGCAAATTTTTAGAACTCGAATTTGAGTTTTAACTCAAGTTTCGTTTGGGAGTTCAAAAGAGAATGGAATTGAATGATCATAAGAGAATGGAATGGAATGGAATGTATTTAAGTCAGGGAAAGGAGTGGAAAATAGTAGAATGTAATGGAATTAAGTAGCTTTAATTTGATGTTTTAAAATAAAAGAATGGAAATGAATGAAAATGAATAGAATATAAAGTTATGTTTGATAACAGTTTTTGTTTTCTTTTTTCAAAACTTGTTTTTGGAAATATAAAGAAAAAACAATTTTCTTGTATTTTTTAAATAAAAAACATGTTTGATTAGTTGAAATTAAAAGATAGTTTTTGAAGAAAAAAAAGAAAATACTAAAATATGTTGTTACTATAATTTGAGCTCTAATGTTAACTCATTAAATAAGACAGATTCATTAAATTAAATATATGTTTTCATTAACTTTTGAAAATTAGAAACTGAAAATAGCATTTTGTATGTTTTTAGTTTCCTTCACAAATTGAGTTTTGAGACAGTTTTTGTTTTCTGTCTATTTTGGGTTGTCAAACAAGTTTTTTAGTCTAAAAATAGAAAATTATTTTTAAAACGGAAAATAAGGGTAAAAAATAGTTACCAAACATACTCTAAGTAATCTTGTTTGGGAGTAACATGGAGAAAATGAAATGGAATCATTTTATGACAATATTACTATTAAACTACTATTTTAAAATAAAGAGTTGAATATATAGGGGTATTTTGGGAGTTTTAGTGAAAAAAATCATTAAATCTAATTCTATTCCTTCCCATTCCTCCCAATTTCGGGGAAATGAAAATTTGAGATTTTAAAGGAATAGAAATAATGAGTGTTTCATCCTACCCATTTTATTCCCTCCCATTTAAACTCCTAAAAAAGGGAATGAACTTTTCATTCTCTCCATTAAAACTCCCAAACAAGGGAAAGGAAGAATATTCGAAAGTTATTCTTTTCATTCATTTCCATTGTATTCTATTCCCTCCTCCCAAACGAGGCCTCAAACAACAAATTTGACAAACTCGAGTTCCAAGCAATAAGGAAACTCAAGTTCAAGTAGTATAAAACCCATACTGATTGGAATTCGAGTGTATCAAACTCGTGTTCCAGCCCAACTCGATTTTGATAAACTGGAGTTCCAAAAAAAATGTGCTATATAACTAAATAACTTCATTTGGGTGCTATTCTCCTAAAATATTTCTAAAAATGTGTTATTTGGCAAATTTGCCACCAAATCTGCTTAGGGTTGTAAACAAATTAAGTATCTTTCAAGTATTGAATGTTTAAACTCGGCTCAATAACAAAATAAAGTATTGGAACAATTTAGTCAGTTGTCAAGTTTGCAAAATTATTTTGTAAATTAGCATCTTGAGCATGGTTATCAGTATACCAATCTAGATCTTAGAATCTTAAGATTCTAAGATTTTAAATCCCTAAAATGTCCTAGATCTTACTGGGATCTCTACTTAAGTGAAATCTTCCTAATCCAAATTTTAGGATCTTTTAGGATCTCGATTTCATAGCGATACTAAAGATCATGTACTATAATGGAAATTCTTTTCTTTTCTTTTTTTTTTGCTTATTTCAAGCCTCTAAATGGAGCTCGAAAACCCTAAACTAAGAAAAACAAATGTAATCAATAGATCAACCCAATGACCATAGCCCAAATTGATAAAATAAAATAAATAAATAAATGTAAAAATAAATAAATAAATAAAACCCTTAGGCTCACGTCAATCATCATCTTAATCTAATAAACAAAATCACAAAAGACAAAAGAGAAGAGACTAGACCACTAGAGAGTAGAAGACATGTGTAAGAAGTTGAAAAATCTGATGGTGACGCCATTGTGAGAGAGACCATCGACGACGAAGGTGTTTTTTTTTTTTTTTTTTTTTTTTTTTTTTTTTTTTTGTAATTCTACTAACAATGACGAGAATGTTGTTTATAATGATCAACCATACTTTGAGCAACCCATCCAAGATAACCAAAATTTTGGTCTTAATGATTTAGTGTGTTTATGGTGTTGTTTGAAACTTTTTTTTGTTTATGTGAAACATTTGATATTGACGTTGTATTTGTTTTGAGTTGTTTATATGAGACACTATGTATGAGATGTTTAACTTAGAACTTTGTATTTGTGACTTGTACCTTTTGAACTTTGAACTTTGTTTATGTATTTCTAATTTGGTACTTTGCCTTTGTTAGTGATTTTGCTAATTTGTGTCAAAAATTAATTTCTTGTAATGATTTTTTAATTTATATTATAAATTATAATTATAGGTATTTTAGTATATAAATTTTTTAAATCAAAAAGTATGATCTTACGATTCTCGTTCTGATCCTACAATCTGATCTCTAAACCCTCTCACCGATCCCGTGTAGGATCTCGATCTTGATAACCTTGATCTCGAGGCTTTGAAACTCGAGTTCAATGAAGGAACTCAAGTCTCTAAGCCTCGAGTTCCAAGTGGTGGCAATTTGATGTGGAAGAAAAAATTCACGTGGAACTCGAGTCTTAGAGTTACTACCGTTGGATATAGGTTTGTACGTGCTGGGGATGTGGGTTCTTCTTCTTCTTCTTCTTCAAATCTTCCTCTTCTCCTCAATCTGCTTCTTTTTGTATGCTCTATGGAACTTGAGTCTGATAGAGACTCAAGTTCTACATGGATTATTTACCCACGTCCGCTTGGAACTCAAGTTTCTTTACTGAACACGAGTATTTAAGGGTCGAGATGCTAGTTTACTAAAATGTTTTAAAAACATGCCAACTAACAAAATAATTGCTAAAATCATATTAAATGGCAAAAATCTCCATTTAAACTTAGCTCAAACTTGAACCAAGCTTACATACAATGTTTGAGTTCGAGCTCGTAAAAAATCCAAAAGCCTAAGCTTGGCTTGACTAAGCTCAAGCTCAATATCAACCTCTTGAACTCAAGATCCAATATAAGTATATTATCAAGCCAATTTTAAGCATATTATTATGCCCATTGGTTTGAATGAGTGATCTCAAATTCCCAATAAAGTTCATACAAATATTATCACCCAAGTCCATAAATAAGCATACGCTCAAGCTTAAAAAAATAAAAAATAAAAAATAAAAAAAACAACAACAACAACAACAACAACAACAACAAAGCCCTATTAATCACAAGCCTACTCGTGAACTTTTTTAGTTTTTACTTTAACTTGCCTCATTTATTAAACAAGCATAAAACTAAAAACTCAAGTTTGGCTTTTTAAAAATAAATAATAATAACAAAATAAAAACAAATGTGAATGAGTTTTTTTTATCGAGCCAAGAATGATTTATTTATGAACAATTTGAACACTTATATCCCTACTTGCCCTGCTAGTAATCCACACCAACAAACAAATGGAATAACTATTCAATCGTTTGGTTGGATTATTATTACATAGAATAGTTACCTATATATATGTAGGGCACAAGAATTTAAATAAGGTACCTATGCCACATGTCATATCAATGGCCGAGGAGTTGTCAAGGAGGCTACACGCTCGAACCATAAGGCCATGCCAGTGGCACATTGCCAGAGGAGATCCTACTACTGAGAAAAAGTTTCGGAGAGAGGGTTAACTCTAACATGACTGAGGGAATGGTGGCTGCCCCTACATTTAATGCATCCCACCAAACCTCCTAGCTACATTTATGTGGAAAAGACCCCTGAATAGTGCTGCATTAGCTGCCGCAACTCACAAGGGGTTTAGGAAGGTGTCTAATGGGACAAGCACTCAAGTGGTGGGCTAAACAATCAACAAATTAAGGGCCAAGATTGCCTGAAGGGAGCTGTATAAGGTGAAAGACTCTCCAAGGAGAAAAGGGGACAAAAAATCTATAGAGAAAAACATTGTAGCATTAAGAACAGCAACTGTAATTAAATCTAAGAGAAAGATATTCAAGAATTACTCTCCTCGGACATTGCCAAGGAAGAATTTTCATGCATCACATTGTCTATCCACTGTTTTTTCCTTGCTCTCTTACCATCTTAGCCCATTGAGGGCGTTGTCCATTCATTGAATCCTAGCTTTTTAGCCCACTCTCTACAAATTTATTGTGTTAGGCTCTTTGAGCCTTAATTCATTCATATTTTGGACCTAAGAATCAAAATCGCCCTTACAATTGGTGTCGTCTGTGGGGAAGGTTTGAGCTTTAGTGAGTTCGATGCCCAACCATGGCAAGATCCGGACAGGATCGGGAGGAATCTATTGGTTCCCAACATCAGGATTAGTTCCTCAACCTTGAGCTGAGGAGGGAGCGTGAGGTTAGTGTGCATACCACACATACTTGCAGGAGCTAGTCTCGAGGCGAGAGTCACATCTCCCACGAGGAGAATACCAGAAGCTTGCAATTAGAGATTGACCGTCTTTGCAAGAGGCTATGTCACCAGCGACGAAGAAAGACTCCCTCGGATTCCAACCCTTCTTTTGATGATGAGAGAGATGGTAGCTACAGGCCCAAGTCCAAGACTCCTCCCAGTGAGTCTTTTTTGTACGATGAAAACCATCACTATAAACGGAGGAGTAAGAGCCCACCTCGCAAAGGTTTGGGCAATGATGCTATGAGTAGGGCTTTTAACCAGATCTCTAAGTCATCATTTACGCGTAGAATTGAAGGGGGAAAACTTCCCCGGTGTTTTACTTAGCTAACATTCACCATGTATAATGGAAGAACGGATCCCGTGGATCATGTGAACCATTTCAACCAGATGGCCATGCACTCCAAAAGTGAGTCCCTGATGTAAAAGGTGTTCCCATCTAGTGTAGGACCTGTGGCGATGAGGTAGTTTAAAAGACTGAAGGAAGGCTCTATCAACTCCTTTAAAGAGCTTACTTGGGCGTTTAGGGCCCGTTTTGTGACTTGCAACAAAGTTCCTAAACTTCTAGACTTTTTGTTTTCCATGACAATGCGGGAAGGGAAGACCTTGAAAACGTACTCTAATAGGTATTAGAAGATGTTCAACGAGATAGATGAGGACTTTGATGATGTAGCTATAAGGACCTTCAAGGTCGGCTTACTCGCCGAGCATGACCTGAGGAAGTCTTTGACCAAGAAATCGGTCAGGAGCATGCGTAGGCTCATGGATCGTATTGATGAGTATAAGCGGGTTGAGAAGGACCAACAACTAGGAAAAGGGAAGGCTAAGTTGGTCACTCAAGACAGAAGGGATCTAAGGTCAGACACAACCGACCTCGTGGAGATTTCGCGGGGCATTCTAGATCTACTACTACTTAGGTAATTAGTATTGTGTTCCAAGAATCGGTACACCAAATCCAGGAAAAGATAAAGAATGAGCCATACTTTTAATGGCCAAACAGGATGGGGGGAGACCCCACGAAGCGCAACCAAAGTCTTCATTGCCAATACCACTAACAACGAAGGCACACTACCGAGGATTGCAGGACTTTATGGAGTCACTTGGAGCAATTAGTTAAGGCAGGAAAGTTGAAGCAATTCCTGTATCAGCCCAATGGACAAGGCGGTCAGGCAGGGTCAGGGGCTTAGAGGGATGCTTTTACAAGGCCACCTTTAGGTACAATCAGCGTCATCCTGGCTGCCCCTAGAAGAACTAGCTCTCAGCCATCTGGGGTGATGTTTATAACTCGACCACCTACAGATGGCTTGTCCCCTGATTCGAAGAAGAGTAGAGTGGAGGCCTGACTAGTTTTGAGCTTTTCCAACGAAGACAAAGTAGGAAACTTGCAGCCACACAATATGATGTGAAGAGGGTGCTTGTAGATCAGGGCAGCAGTGCAGAGATCATGTACCCTGACCTATTTAAGAGACTGAAGATAAGGTTCGAGGACCTGACATGCTATGATTCCCTTCTAATAGGGTTTAACGGCAAGATTGTCTTTCTAAAAGGCCAAATCTGACTACCCGTTCAGACAGGGACCAAAGTCGTGAAAGTGAACTTCATTGTGGTAGATGCCTATTCCCTCTACACTGCCATTGTGACAAGGTTTTGGCTTCATGCCATGGGGGCCGTACCTTTCATCTTGCACTTGAAGGTGAAGTATCCATCTTGGGGACAGGTTGAGGAACTGGTGGGGAGCCAATCCATGGCCATGCAATGCATGGTGGCCGCAATTAGGCATCAGATCAAGGGTAAGTCCTCGGCCTCCGCAGTGAGGGACTTATAGCAATCAAGGGTGCTAGAGTCGTCCGTGGGGGCAGTGGCAAAAGGGGCTAAGTACGAGCAGATTGGAAAAGTTGTTATTGGCAACGATGAGGAGAAATTCTTCCAGGTCGGAGTTCAGTTGTCTCTTTAAGAGAAGGAAAAGCTGATATATTTTTTTAGAAAAAAATATTGATGTATTTGCATGGAGCGCTTATGAGGCCCCCAGGGTGGATCTGGACTTCATTTGTCACTATTTAAACGTCAACCCATCTGTCCTCCCTAAAAAGCAACCACCTCGATGCTCATCCAAAGAACATTCTGATGCTATCAAGGATGAAGTGCTCAAACTTAAGCTGGCTGGGGCCATAAAGGAGGTGTTTTACTCATAGTGGTTGGCCAACATAGTGGTGGTGAAGAAGAAAAATGGGAAATGGTGGGTGTGTGTAAACTTCACAGATTTAAATAGGGATTGCCTAAAGGATCCTTTCCCTTCTGTCTTGGATAGATCAATTGGTGGATGCAACCGCGGGCCATCCTCAGATGAGCTTCTTGGATGCTTTCCAGGGATATCACCAGATACCCTTGTCTCTGGACAATTAGGAGAAGACTTCTTTCGTTACACCCACAGGGAATTATCATTTGAAAGTGATACCTTTTGGGCTGAAGAATGCAAGGTCTTCTTATTAGAGAATGATAACCAGGATGTTCGAACCACAACTAGGCAAGAACGTCGAGGTCTACATAGATGATATGGTGGTAAAGAGTAAGGTGGAGTTCGAGCACATAAATGATCTCGAAAAAATCTTTGAGATACTGAGGAGACACAAACTACACCTCAATGTCGCTAAGTGTTCTTTTGGAGTGGGCTTTGGCAAGTTTCTAGGTTATATGGTCACCTACCTCAGAATTGAATTCGACCCTGATTAGATTAAAGCAATCCATGACCTACAACCTCCTCGGAATCCCAAAGAGGTCCAAAAGTTGATAGGAATGACCACCGTTTTGAATCGATTCATCTCTCAGTCAGCAGACAGGTGTAGGCCCTTCATCTAGTTATTGCATAAGTAGAAGTAGGGGTGTTCATCAAACCGTATAAACTGCAAAAACCACATCAAAACTGCCCGCAAAATAGCATAATCGCACCGTACCACACCGCAAGTAATAGTGCACCGCACAAACCGCACCGCACCCTCTCTATATATTAATATATTTAATTATTTTTAATATTAAATATATTATTAATAGTTTAATAACCCTAATTTTCAAAAAAAAAAAATTGATAACCCTAGCAAGTATTGATTAAGAAAGCCAGCCTAAAATAAAGAAAAATTAGCTTAATAGTTTAAAACTTGGACCAAAATAAAGGGAAAAATTAGTTTTGGGCTAGATAGAAAAAGCCCAAAATCTAAAATATATACCAATTTCAAATCATTCAAACCGCATCTTATACACCGCACCGCATATATGACCCCAAAAATGAGGTGTGGTGCGATTATGGTTTTGGCTAAACTTTAAACCGCACCGCATCACACCGCACTGCACATGTGACCATAAAAATAAGGTGCGGTGCAGTTATGGTTTTAGTTAAACTGCACCGCAAAATCCAGTGCTAAAAATAACCCAAAACCACACCGCGAACACCCCTAAGTGGAAGGGATTCGAATGGACAAAGGAGTGTTCCTTTGCCTTCCAACAATTAAAGGAATATCTCTTTTGACCACTCATTATGTCCAAACCTGAGGAGGATGAGGTTTTATTCACTTACATTGTTGTAGTCTCACATGCAGTGAGTCTGGTACTAGTGTGGGATGAGAATGGGGTATAGAGACTAGTTTATTATGTAAGCAAATCATTACATGAGGCAGAGGTATGCTATTTACCACTAGAGAGAGCCATCTTAGCAGTAGTGCATGCTACATAAAAACTCCCACATTACTTCCAAGCTCATACTATTGTGGTTCTAACCTAACTCTCTCTCCGATCACTATTTCGAAAAGTTGATTACATAGAAAGGGTTGCAAAATGGGCAATGATCCTAGAAGCCTTTGATATTAAATACATGCCTCACACCTCTGTAAGGGGCTAGGTCCTCGCTGACTTGGTGGCTGAGTTTATCGAGCCTTCGTTTGAAGAAAATGGTGAAAGGCTGAGCATGGATGGAAAATTAGTTGAGATGGTCTCCTTGCAGGAGCCTTTACCTTAGAAGGTGTATGTTAACAGCGTAGCAAGCCAAAGAGGGTCAGGAATGGGGCTGGTTATAGTATCTCCTAAAAGGATCATCATTAAGAATTCCTTAAGACTAGGCTTCTTAGCCATGAACAATGAGGCCGAGTACGAGGCTTTGCTGGAGGGGATGGCTATGGTTCAGAAAATAGGAGGAAGAGTAGTGGAGATGTTTTCAGATTCCAAATTAGTTGTAGGCTAAGTAAAGGGGGAATTAGAATCTAGGGATGTGAGAATGCAAGAATACTTGAACCAGGCTAGGCACTTGTAATAAGGATTTGACTTTTATTCCTTACACCAAAGAGGGTCAGGAGTGGGGTTGGTTATAGTATCCTCTAAGAGGATCATCATTAAGAATTCCTTAAGGCTGGGCTTTTCAGTTATGAACAATGACGCCGAGTACGAGGCTTTTCTGAAGGGAATGGCTATGGTTCATAGAATAGGAGGAAGAGCAATGGAGATGTTTTCAAATTCCAGGTTGGTTGTAGGCCAAGTAAAAGGGGAACTAGAAGCCAGGGATGTGAGAATGTAAGAAATACCTAAACCAAGGTAGGCACTTATAATAAGGATTTGACTCTTATTCCTTACACCAAATCCCTAGAAGCAAAAATACGCATGTTGATTCCCTTGCCACCCTTATAACCTCCTCGGCATAGATTCTATCTCGGGTTATCCTGATTGAGAATCTATGCAACCCTACCGAGATGGAGAGGAGGAAGGTCCAGATTCATCAACTGAGAGTGAGACCTAGTTGGATGGATCCTATTGTCCTATTCCTTAAGGATAACATCTTGCTTGAGGAGAAGGGGAAGGCTGACAAAGTGCAAAGAAAGGTTCTGCGATTTTGGCTATCCGAGGACCAAAAGTTATACAAGCACTCTTTTTCTAAACCGTACTTGCTATGCATCCATCCTAAAGCAATAAAGCCACTCATGGAAGAGTTGCACGAAGGGATTTGTGGGAGCCATACAAGAGGTAGATCCTTGTCTTATAGGGCCCTTATGCAAGGATATTGGTGGCCCAATATGTAAAGGGAAGCGCAAGAATATGTGAAGAAGTGTGACCAATGTCAGAGATTTGCTCCTAACATTCATAAGCTAGGGGGCGTTTTTAATCCTCTATTTAGTCTCTGGCCTTTTACTTAGTGGGGCTTGGACATTGTGGGACCCTTCCTCAAAGCACCAGGAAACAGGAGATTGCTTCTGGTCGACATTGATTACTTCACCAAATGGGTTGATGCTGAGCCACTAGCAAACATTAGGGATGTGGATTCCAAGAGGTTTTTGTGGAAGAACATTGTTACTCGGTTTAGGATTCCTCATACCCTCATCTCAGACAGCAGACTTCAGTTTAATAGCAAGGTCTTTAGAAGGTACTATTGTGAATTGGGTATTACAAATAACTATTCCACTCTAGCTTACCCCCAAGGAAATGAGCAAGCCGATGCTGTTAATAAGGTTATAGTGAATGGACTTAAGAAGATGTTGGATGATGCAAAGGGAAAATGGGTGGAAAAGCTTCCAAATGTCTTCTGGACATATCAAACTACCCTTCGTAGATCAACAGGGGAGACCCCATTTTCAATGACCTATAAGGACAAAGCTATGATTCCTCTGGAGATTGGATTTCCAACACTAAGGACTAGCTTATTTGCCCCAAACAGCAATGACAACCTACTAGAAAAGAGCCTGGACTTAGTTGAGGAGTGGGGAGAAAACGTCATGGTTCAATTAGGATATTACCAACAAAAACTTAAACAAAGGTATGACTCTGGTGTAAAGTTAAGACCATTAAACCCAGGGGACTTAGTATTGAGGAAGGTGGTGGGCACTGCAAAAAACCTAGCATGGGGGAAGTTAGAGTCCAATTGGGAAGGGTCGTACCGTATTACCTCGGTAGCAAGCATAGGAGCGTACTTCTTAAAAGATCTAGACGAAAAAGTTGTGCTACGACCTTAGAATGTAAATAACTTGCAAATGTTTTATTATTAATGAAAGGCAACTCTGCCAAGTTTTCATTTATAACCTTATGTGTTGCATTAAGTACTTGTGTGAGTATTAAACAGAACCTCGGCTATGCTAAGCTCCTCAGACCATATGTCTTGGGTAAATTAATATGTCACGTTATTTCTTTAAGTATTAAACAGAACATTGGTCATGCCTGGCTCCTCGGACCACATGCATTGGGTAAATTAATACTTCACGTTATTTCTCTAAGTATTAAACAGAACCTTGGCCATGCCTGGCTCCTTAAACCACATGCCTTGGGTAAATTAATACTTCAAGTTATTTCTCCAAGTGTTAAATAGAACCTTGGTTATACCTGGCTCCTCAAACCACATGCATCGGGTAAATTAACGCTCTCCATTATTTCTCTAAGTATTAAACAGAACTTTGGTCATGCCTAACTCCTCGGACCACATGCCTTGAGTAAATTAATACTTCACGTTGTTTCTCTAAGTATTAAACAAAACCTTGATCCTCGGACCACATGTCTTGGGTAAATTAATACTTCACTTTATTTCTCCAAGTGTTAAACAGAACCTTAGTTATACCTGGCTCCTCAGACCACATGCCTTGGGTAAATTAAGACTCTCCATTATTTCTTTAAGTATTAAACAAAACTTTGGCCATGCCTAACTTCTCGAACCACCTGTCTTGGGTAAATTAGTACTTCACATTACTTCTCTAAGTATTTTGTTTCTCTTTAGAGACTTAGACCTCCTTGTTGGTTAAACAACCATTCATTGCCATTAAGCTTTTGTTAAGATATGAGTGTTCACCCTTAGAAGCATCATCAATTTGAAATCTCGGCAAAAGGTAAAACGGTAACTACAGCCAACCAAAGACAAACATTGCAAGAAAAACAATAGCTAAAGTTTATGTCTTTTCATTCAACAAAAGAAGAAGGAAAAGGGGCTTGGATAGTAGAGGTGGCTCAGAGGAGGTTGGGGCAGGGGCAGTAGGAGGAGGGAACATAGCTGGAACCTCACGGATATCAGCAGGGTAGAAGATGTTATCAGCCTTCCTCCATTCTGAGGTGGCAGGGACTCCTGCCAAGTTGAAGGCCTCCATCCATACCTCCTGA
Organism: Quercus rubra; assembly: GCA_035136125.1. Taxonomy (NCBI): domain Eukaryota; kingdom Viridiplantae; phylum Streptophyta; class Magnoliopsida; order Fagales; family Fagaceae; genus Quercus; species Quercus rubra. The sequence goes on from JAXUIC010000253.1 coordinate 14,771, forward strand.
CAGTAATCCCTGCAAACCTCGGCCAGCTCGTTTACCAGGTGGACCTTAGTTTCTTGCACCTTAAGGTCATAGGATGCATGCTTCAAAGCCTCTACCGCTTCCTTGGCTGTCAGAGTAGATTCCTTGGCCCTTTACAACTCTGCCTTCAGCTCGTTGTTTTGCTGTGGCTAGCTTTATCTCAGTATGATAAAGCTTTTTGCATTGATCCTCAACCAGGTCTAGGGCATTTTTTAAATCGACCTCAACACTCTTCCACGCCCTCTCCTCCACGATTAGCTTAGTGGTGAGCTCTTGGTTCTTCTGCTCAGCGAATCCCAAGGCCTTGTTGGTCTCGACGCGGAGGTTAGCCTCAGCCCTAGCCTCGCTCCTAACATCCTTGACCCACTGCTCGACCATAAAACCTCTTGGATAGCCTACACATAAACAACAAAGAAGTACGTTATAATAATAATAATAATAATAATAAAGGAAAACGCCCTTAGTGAGGCATGCCAATGAACTTACTAGGGCTATATCCCTCTTTAGAGACAGGAAGAGGTTTAGTTGCCTCATTTGCTTCAAGGAAGCCATATCCTTTAGTAAGAGGAGGGGCTGCTCTAGGGCCTTGGCCAGATAGTGGGCGTGCCCTTTCTGGAACTCCTTGATGGTGGAGTTCCATGGAATGGCCGTATCTCCAGTCGAGGGGCCCAGGCAGGGTTTTGGTGGTGCACCTCGGCCATATGCTGGTCCTCTCTACTCTCCACCGAGGAGGCCCACTCTTGGCCCTTGGTCATTTTTTTGTTGCTTTGGCTCCTTTTGGCGGACCACCTCCCCTTCATCAACTACCTCATTTTCCTTCCTTTTCTTCTTTAGGTTAGGCAAGGGAAGCAGGTTAAGTGTAGGGGGAGAAGGGGGGGAAAGCAAGAAAAGGTTGGGATATTGAGGCGTCTTTCTGCCCCGGCCCCTTAACCCTATCAATGAGGAGCTACTTTAGGCCTTTCTTCCTGTTCAGGGCCATCTCTTTTTCTTCATCCTCTGAACTATCATCTATGCGTGCAACCACGAAACCAGAGGTGCATACATCTAAAAGTTTGTCTAGCTTGCCTTCCGAGTCCGAGACCTTGACGAGGAAGCTGTCTCTTCTCGTGGGGCTGCTGTTTTGTGGGGAGCGCGACAAGAGGACAACTTAACTGGCACAATATTGTCTCGGGCTAAAAAACCTAGCACCAAGACGTCTACCCACGCCAACCTAGGATCGCCTACTCGTATCGTGTGGCCCATGTCTTGGAAATTGTTGGATATGAGCTCGAAGTTGAGGATAAGATGGACGGCTTTTAACCATCTATCTTCGTTCACAAATACCTCGAACTTTAGTACTTTGTTAAGGTTTGCTACGTTGACGAGGTTAAGGTTGGTTGCTATGTGCCTTTTATCTGCAAAAACAGCTAAGAAGCAAAACCACGGTCAGAACGATGAAACCCACCATCAGAAAGAAACAAATACTAGAGAAGAAGAGAGGGCAGCAAAACTAAGGAGCTAATGCCCATGTTAAAAAAAAGAAAAAAAGAAAACCTAAACCTAGGGTACCCCATTTGGCTCTCCCTTCCGAACTGGGCAGTGAATACCGTTATACCATTCACCCAAAACTATCAAAAAGTCATCCTTCATGCCCTTATTAGATTTGGGGAGGCATGAGACGAGCTTGACAACCGAGGATCTAGACTTAAGGTAATACCCTACCAGGAAAGTTTTAGCCTTATTTGCTCGTTGAGAGCATCCACACTACCCAAGATCCTAAACAGGTTAGGCACACATTAGTAGGGGCACAGCCTATGGGCGATCAGGTAGTCCCAAGTTACTCTACCCATGAGAAGTGTCATTCCCCCTTCTATGAAGGCAATCATGGGAATGATGACCTCTCCTTTCCTTCTGTGCGTAAGCCACTGACTCGAAGCACAGTATTGCAGGTAAACCTCTTGGAGAATGTGGTACTTAACCCTAAATCCCTCCATACCGGTGAGAAGTCTACGAGGTGAGCGAATCTACCACTTTAAGCAGACTAAGGTGAAGTGAAAGAAATTTTCAAGGAAAGGAAATAAAGAACAGAAGGCCGAGGAGACTGGCCAAGGAGAAAAGAACCTAAAAGTTTAAGAACTTACGAGAATAAGCACAAGAGTTGCTTCCAGAACTTCTTAAAGTTTTGAAAAAAAAATTATGAAAGATCTGGAAGACTTAGAAATTTGGAAAGCCCTAAAGGTTTAAGAGTTTAGGAAGTCTGGAGAGCTTGAAGATTTGTAAAGTGAGGAAAATGATTTCCCTAAGTGCCTTACATAGGGGGAGGAATTGGGTGGGGGTTATCCTGCCCAAAATTTGAGGAGAAACGCTAGCCGTAGGATTTCCATCTCGCCGTAGGATGTGGGGAACAAAGCGCTGCTTAGAACATTTAATGAAAAGTTGTAGACTCCGAAGCGCCAAAACGGTTGCAGGTCACGTGAAGTGACACTTTCACGTGTGGAAATCAAAGAAACGTGCGAAGTTAGTATTCCCAAAGCCAAAACCCCATTTTTTCTCCTCGAATAAGAGGAAAAAACTGGAGTTTTTAGAGGCTATTGTAGGGCACAAGAATTTAAGTAAGGTAATTATGCCACATGTTGTATCCATGGCCGATGAGTCCATTATTGTGCCAAGGAGGCCACATGCTCGAAAAGTAAGGTTACGCTAGTGGCACATTGCCAGATAAGGTCCTACTGTTAAGAAAAAGTTTCAAAGAAGGGGTTAACCCTGACATGACTGATGGGATGGTGGTTGCCCCCACATTTAATGCATCCCACCAAACCTCCTAACTGCAATTATGTGGAAGAAAACCCTCGAACAGTGCTGCTTTGGCCGCCGCAACTCACAAGGGGTTTGGGAAGGTGTTTGATGGGACAAGCACTCAAGTGGTGGACTGAACGATCAACAAATGGAGGGTCAAGATCGCCTAAAGGGGGCTATATAAGGTGAGAGACCCTCCAAGGAGAAAGGGGTACAGAAAATCTATAGAGAAAAACATTATAGCATTAAGAACAGTAATTGTAATTAAATCTAAGATAAAGATATTCAAGAACTACTCTCCTCGGACATTACCAAGGAAGAATTTCCGTGCATCACATTTGTCTATTCATTGTTTTTCCTTACTCTCTTACCATCTTTAGCCCATTGAGGGCGTTGTCCACTTCATTGAAACCTAGCTTTTTAGCCCACTTTCTACAAATTTATTGTATTGGGCTCTTTGGGCCTTAATCCATTCATCTTTTGGACCTAAGAATCAAAGTCTACCCTTACAATATATATATATATATATATTAAAATTCAAAGTTCAAAGAAAATCCAATTAGATTTCAATTGGATTATCAATTTTGTGCTATGTGTCCCATCTAATTTTTAATTTTTGTGCAAAATAAATTATTGAGTGTAAAAATCGAAAAATTCAAATTCAGTTGAATTCTAAATTGAATTTCAATTAGAGTCCAATTTTGAGCCATGTATCCATCTAACTTTTTAATTTTTGTGGCAAATGAATTATTAGGTACAAAAATCGAAGGGTCTAAATTCAATTAAATTCTAAATTATATATATATATATATATATATATATTAAAACTGATGGATGCAAGGATGCAAATATATTTATAATGTATGCATGATAATTGATTGTGGCTGAAGGGACAATCAATTGCTTTGGCTGAATCAAGATTTTGGGCTTGATTATAGGCTGTGAGAGTACTGAGAGTTTTTGCTATAAAGACTACCACTTCGTAGGCTCTACGGATAGGATCCACGTATTTGGAAGAAGACCTTATATCCCAGCCATTAGAAATTGGGAAATACTCTATCCAGACTGCCCCAAGGAGTTCCTTACAGGGAAAAAGCCCATCCGAGAACCACTCCTCTACTGTCAACTCTGCAATAATTATGTCAGAGATCACGGGCACAAGTGCACAGATGATGGCCCATGGGGTCCTTATCCATCAGATGATCCTGATACTGATTAAAGCAATCAGGATAGAATGACAGTCCGGTTACTATTCATGATCAGCACCAGTCACTGATATGAACAGTACCCGCACTATGAATAGTATCCCCGATTTACTATTTCTACAGTACCCCAGAAAAGCAAGGGGACAAGTTACTGTAGCAGCAACAGTGACAGCAAGCAATCATGACAAATCACTGTAGCAGTCAGAAGGAAAAGAATTTCACCCGAGTGAAAGCAGATTCCTTCCGTGATTTCCGCAGTATCCGATGCTCCTTTCAGCCTATAAAAGGGAGCTCACTCCTCAGTCTTCAGCAGGCTCTATTTTTCAGCTTCAGCCATTACTACAAGCAAAAAATATCCTCCCTCTCCAGCAAAGGTTTTCATAGCAGAAATACCTTAGAGGTCTAGTCTAGTTTTAGGAACAGCATCCTAAACACTATCCATTGTAAGCCACAGTTGGCTATTTATTTTATTTTATCCTTCCGCTTTACCTGGTTTCAGAGCCCAGTCGCCTGATTCCCAGTGTGTGTAACTTACCCCCCCTTCAAAAAGGGGCCATGGGGAACTGCCGGAGGGCTCAATCCCGCCACACACAGGACTTACAAATCAACCCACATTAAGGGGACACCACAGGTACCTATCAGAGTCACAGGTCCAGTACGGATTCAAGACCTGCCGGTAGACGGAGAGCCACCCATTACCCCTGTATGGGGCGTGAGAGTTTCTACCACAGCCGGAGCCTCAAAGAGGGGCAGCTGGCTCTGATACCAAAAGGGGCCATGGGGAACTGCCGGAGGGCTCAATCACGCCACACACAGGACTTACAAATCAACCCACATTAAGGGGACACCACAGGTACCTATCAGAGTCACAGGTCCAGTACGGATTCAAGACCTGCCGGTAGACGGTGTGTGGCGTGATTGAGCCCTCCGGCAGTTCCCCATGGCCCCTTTTGGTATCAGAGCCAGCTGCCCCTCTTTGAGGCTCCGGCTGTGGTAGAAACTCTCACGCCCCATACAGGGGTAATGGGTGGCTCTCCGTCTACCGGCAGGTCTTGAATCCGTACTGGACCTGTGACTCTGATAGGTACCTGTGGTGTCCCCTTAATGTGGGTTGATTTGTAAGTCCTGTGTGTGGCGGGATTGAGCCCTCCGGCAGTTCCCCATGGCCCCTTTTGAGTTTTAGGAACAACATCCTAAACACTATCCATTGTAAGCCACAGTTGGCTATTTATTTTATTTTATCCTTCCGCTTTACCTGGTTTCAGAGCCCAGTCGCCTGATTCCCAGTGTGTGTAACTTACCCCCCTTTTGGTATCAGAGCCAAGTTGGCCCGATCAGTTGTAAGTTACCAGTTTATCAATATAACAAGTTGGTCGGCACTGCCGCCATAGTTATCCAGATAATATTGGCATATTTTTGGCATTATAATTATTTTGAATTATTTTATGGATATATCTCCCATTCCCCATATTTTGTTTTACATCTATTTCATGATAACTCTTCCATTTCCAATTATTTATTTCTTCGTCTGTTATTACTTTATCATATTCTTTTACATCTGTAAATGGTAGGCTGAGCCTCCTTCTAACCATTCTATTTGTTATCCTGTGATTATTTGTTCAAGTTAACCTTTACTTCACAGTTTTCCCTATTCTTCCTATTTTTGTATCTATCCCGGAATATTTGCTGCAGATCTGTATACCTGTGAGATTTGTTACCAAAGTCTGTGTTGTCCTCCAGTTGTATCTCCTAGGTCGATAAACTTCCCAGGTTTGGTGTCAGCCCGTTGAAAGCCCAGGTGAGGCGTGTTAGGGTATAGCCATTAGTGGAAGAAAAAGGCAACGGAGTATTGGAGTGTGCAGATCAGGTGTCTATCCCATAGTTGTGTTTATCTGTACCAGATCCGAAGGTTGAGAAAATACAAAGGTTTGAGGATATAAAGGTGACTAGGTTGTAATTGTTATTTTAAACTTGTAATCCCAGAATCATGAATAGATTATTTAGAAGTAACTCATCCACCAGTAGTAGATGTAATCAACCCACATCCATCCCAGAAATCCCAGCAGACGTAGGAGCAATTAATTCGGAGACTTACGAGCTATCCGATCTAGATCTAGACATAGGAGATTGGAATATCCCGAAAGTTGCCACTAGCCAATTTTATAAATCGTCTTCTTGGTCACCTTTTACAGCCTTTAAGACAGATTACCATGTTAAAACCATAGAACAAGTTTATGGTATAAACAAGGAGTACGAAACGTGCTACTTGTTATCTCCTTCAGCTATCCAAAAGCATAGAGCCAAAGGACATAATTTCCTATACATAGGATTAGTCCAGATCGGAGTAAAGCCACTCACCAGAAGAGGTTTGAACAGCTCAATCCTCATGGCCCTCAGAGATGCTCGGCATATTAGATTCGCCGATAGCCTTTTAGGTTCCATAGAAACCAGCCTTTCTAATGGTCCTATACATTTTAATTGTTTTCTAGATTTCAGCATCTGTATTAATGACAGCACAGTCATTAAAGCCCTCACATTAAATATCAAGACCCACGGAACCCTCATGGTGCAGGGAACCAGTCAGATAGCCTTGATATACAGAGTGTATTACAAGTGCATGAGATCCAATATGAATGTTGGTGCACTTAACAGAAGTGGAAAGGGTGAGACAACCCTAATCCAGACTACTAGCCCTACAGCCAAGGTTAGTATTCCTAGAAGCCTTAGATGGAATGAGATCACATTCCCAGCAGATTGGACCCTAGAGAATGAAAACCACTCTCTACAGATCCAAGACCCAGCACAGAATCCAGATTTGGATTTTGTCCAGCAATTAGCCGATGGCACAGTCAGGTTAAGTTTCGACAGATCTAGGTTGAGTACCCCTCTAGACTATGAGTACCGCCAACCTCTGGATATATCCCAGTTTAGATCTCCGATTAATAGGTTGACCTTCGATAGATCTAGGCCTAGCACCCCGTGTGATAAGCCTCTGGAAACATACCAGTTTAGATCTCCGATCCAGCCCATTAACCAGCCATCCCAGCAGACCTCAACTAGACCTAAAGGAATACCATTTCCAACGTCTAGAAGAGACCTAGGTGTCCAGCTTCAGGGAGTTAGAGCCAATTCCCAACTTAGCACACCTTGCTATACAGCAAAAGAGGATTCGATTGTCGATGAGCAAGACGATCGTGAACAATCCCCACCATCCCCATCTGGTACTGATATGGAACAGCCTTCAGATCAGGAACCTTTAAACATCATGGTCCTAACCAAAGAGTTTGATCCCGACCTTGTAGAGCTAGGAAAGGATTTTACTTCCGAGGAAAACAAGGACAAAAGAGCAGCCTACAAAGCCAATTATACCAGAGAACAAAAACAGGAAGTTTATGATGCTTGGGTACTATTCATGAGGGATTTATCCCGTAATGTTCCCTTCTTCATTTACTTTGAAAGGTATCACGGCCAGCATAAGCAGTTTTGTGTCCTAACCAAAACCTGGACCATTGAAGGACCCAATGCAACCAAAGAGGTTGTTAGGTCAAGCCATCCACCCCTAGAAGCCATAACCTTTGATCATCGCAGAAAGGAGATTATAGCCTCTCCCTTCAAAGTAGCGACTGATAGACACCAGCCGGTTGACAAGGTAATTGAGCAAAACAATTACACCAACCAAGCCATCCATGTCATAGGTAAGCAGCTTGACAGGATAGAAAATAAGATCGAAAACAAAGTTATCCTCCAGCCAGGAAACTCTAGCAAACCGATCCAAGTCCTAGAGAAGCCTCTAGTAAAGTTACCCACAACTAGGCATACCAGCCTTAGCCACTCTAAGGACCAGTCAGCCTTAGAAGTTGTAGCCCAAAAGCTAGAAGAACTCGTAAAAAGGGAACCAGTCACCCCTTCAGCGACTGTTCTAAATATCCAACCATCATCTAGCAACTCCAGCCAAGTCTCGGACCAAGAGTTTGAGCAATTAGAAACCCAGTTCCAGGATTTAGAGGTAAAACGGCTTTACCACCCTGATCCTAGCAGCTCAGCCAAACCATCGCCTCCTGACCTCCGGTACGAGGAAAGGAATGTTGGTAACCAGTTCTCAGTAGCCTCTGGTAGACTCTATGAGTGGAACATAGATGGTTTATCAGAACAAGAAATCCTTAACAAAATCCACCATATGACTATGGTAGCAAACAACTACCTGGACGAAAGCCGTCCCCATAAAGAAGTCATAGAAATGATAGCGTTAGGATTTACAAGCAAACTCCAGCAATGGTGGAACAATTGTCTTACTGAAGTGTCTAAAGAAGACATTAAGTATGCCATCCAAAAGGATGAGGAAGGCAATCCCATCATTAATGAAATTGAGCAAGGTGTCCCTGATGGAGTCAATACCCTGATCTATACGATCATGAAACACTTCATAGGAAAACCTAGCAACATCACAGCCAGAATTTATGAACAGCTTAGCAACCTTAGGTGTAAAACCCTAGGAGAATACAAGTGGTATGAAGATGTCTTTACCACTAGGGTCATGCACAGAAGAGATTGCAATTCTCCGTTCTGGAAGGAGAAATTTATCAATGGATTACCAACCCTCTTCAGCCAGAAGGTCAATGAAACCCTTTGCAGCCCCTTAGGTGTCATAGATTATGATAACCTAACATATGGAGATATCTCTAGCACCATCCGAAGTGAAGGGATGAAGATGTGCAGAGATCTCAAAATCCAGAGTCATATCAACAAAAACAAAGCCAAGTACGAAATAGGACATTTCTGTACACAGTACGGCTTACCCTCAGTCAAGCCTTCCAAAAGGAAGCACAAGCACAAAGGGAAGGAACCCTTTGATAAACCCTTTAGGAGAAAACCTACCAAGTACTATAAGAAGCAGAGGTACAAGACCGATGACTTCTATAGGAAAGGGAAACCTAAAGAGCCCATTCCACAAGCATCCGGCAAATGCTTCAATTGTGGAAAGAAAGGTCATTTTAAGAGCGAGTGTAGAGCCAAAGCTAAGTCGCTTATCAACACCCTCATTAGTGACCAACCCAGCAAAAATGAGATCTTCAAGTTACTAGAACTTGACCGCTCAGGCAGTGAGTCATACAGCAGTGCTAGTGACAGTGAACTCAGGCAGTTATATAGGTCGTCCTCCAGTCCCTCTAGTACAAGCACTTCTAGTGGCCCGGATGGACCTACACCATGCAAAGATGGTTGTTGTAGAACCATCAATGTGCTTAGTAAGCAAGAAGAGCTTCTTCTAGACCTCATAGAGGATATAGAAGACCCCAGCATTAAGGCCCAAAAGCTTACCCTTTTCCACCAAGCCCTGGTTAAGGAAACTAGCAAGCCTCCTATTAAGATCCAACAACCCAAAGTAGATTTAGAGCAAATCTACAGCAGGTTCACCCAATCCAAGAAGGAAGTTACAGTCAACGACCTTCAGAAGCAAATTAAGGAAACCCAGTCAGAATTCAGATCCTTAAAGCAAGAATTAACCATTCTTAGGGTCGATTATGATCTCCTTAATAGAAGAGTCCAATCTTTGGAAAATACTTCTCATCAAAGCAATGAGGATAGCCCCTCAGATGAAGAAGACAGTCAATCAGTTAAAACCACAGCTGATCCTATCCAAGAACCTAGCCCAGACCTGTTCTTAAAAACCATCAGCAGAGTTAACTTTCATAAATGGCATTCCCCAGTCAGAATTGTCATTAGTAAAGAATTTGAGTTTGTACGAAGCCTAGCCCCTTGGGAAATCAAATCCCTCCAGAAAGCTTCCATAGCAAAAACTCTCAGTACTCTCACAGCCTATAATCAAGCCCAAAATCTTGATTCAGCCAAAGCAATTGATTGTCCCTTCAGCCACAATCAATTATCATGCATACATTATAAATATATTTGCATCCCTGCATCCATCAGTTTTAAAAGAAAAAGGATTTTTAACCAGCCCCTAAAAATCTTATTTCATTCAAAACTTCCTTGGCAGGAAAAAGCAATGTCTTCTCCAGCAGAGAAGAAGGACAAGGGGAAAGTACCCGCAAGGGACTATCCACAAGAACCAGTTTATCAATATAACAAGTTGGTCGGCACTGCCGCCATAGTTATCCAGATAATATTGGCATATTTTTGGCATTATAATTATTTTGAAGTATTCCTAGAAGCCTTAGATGGAATGAGATCACATTCCCAGCAGATTGGACCCTAGGATGGTAATCAGGAGACTTACGAGCTATCCGATCTAGATCTAGACATAGGAGATTGGAATATCCCGAAAGTTGCCACTAGCCAATTTTATAAATCGTCTTCTTGGTCACCTTTTACAGCCTTTAAGACAGATTACCATGTTAAAACCATAGAACAAGTTTATGGTATAAACAAGGAGTACGAAACGTGCTACTTGTTATCTCCTTCAGCTATCCAAAAGCATAGAGCCAAAGGACATAATTTCCTACACATAGGATTAGTCCAGATCGGAGTGAAGCCACTCACCAGAAGAGGTTTGAACAGCTCAATCCTCATGGCCCTCAGAGATGCTCGGCATATTAGATTCGCCGATAGCCTTTTAGGTTCCATAGAAACCAGCCTTTCTAATGGTCCTATATATTTTAATTGTTTTCCAGATTTCAGCATCTGTATTAATGACAGCACAGTCATTAAAGCCCTCACATTAAATATCAAGACCCACGGAACCCTCATGGTGCAGGGAACCAGTCAGATAGCCTTGATATACAGAGTGTATTACAAGTGCATGAGATCCAATATGAATGTTGGTGCACTTAACAGAAGTGGAAAGGGTGAGACAACCCTAATCCAGACTACTAGCCCTACAGCCAAGGTTAGTATTCCTAGAAGCCTTAGATGGAATGAGATCACATTCCCAGCAGATTGGACCCTAGAGAATGAAAACCACTCTCTACAGATCCAAGACCCAGCACAGAATCCAGATTTGGATTTTGTCCAGCAATTAGCCGATGGCACAGTCAGGTTAAGTTTCGACAGATCTAGGCTGAGTACCCCTCTAGACTATGAGTACCGCCAACCTCTGGATATATCCCAGTTTAGATCTCCGATTAATAGGTTGACCTTCGATAGATCTAGGCCTAGCACCCCGTGTGATAAGCCTCTGGAAACATACCAGTTTAGATCTCCGATCCAGCCCATTAACCAGCCATCCCAGCAGACCTCAACTAGACCTAAAGGAATACCATTTCCAACGTCTAGAAGAGACCTAGGTGTCCAGCTTCAGGGAGTTAGAGCCAATTCCCAACTTAGCACACCTTGCTATACAGCAAAAGAGGATTCGATTGTCGATGAGCAAGACGATCGTGAACAATCCCCACCATCCCCATCTGGTACTGATATGGAACAGCCTTCAGATCAGGAACCTTTAAACATCATGGTCCTAACCAAAGAGTTTGATCCCGACCTTGTAGAGCTAGGAAAGGACTTTACTTCCGAGGAAAACAAGGACAAAAGAGCAGCCTACAAAGCCAATTATACCAGAGAACAAAAACAGGAAGTTTATGATGCTTGGGTACTATTCATGAGGGATTTATCCCGTAATGTTCCCTTCTTCATTTACTTTGAAAGGTATCACGGCCAGCAAAAGCAGTTTTGTGTTTCTACCAAAACTTGGACCATAGTCAAAACCAACCTAGCTAGGGATGAAGCTAGCAATCCCACTCCTAGGCAGCCTCCAGTCAAGTCTCTACCGAGCAACCCCAGCCAATCTAAGGATACATCAGCCTTAGATATAGTTGTCCGGAAACTTGAAGATCTAGCAAAGAAACCAGCCGCTTCTTTACCAAAAAGCCCTAGCCAGCTTAAGGTAATAAAACTTAGATCAACCCCCAGCAGTTCTTCCTCTGAAACTGATGAAAAGGTCTCAAAAGTCAAAGAGACTTTAAAAGCCAGAAAAGCACGCTATAAATTAGAAGCTAAGAAGGCCAAGGAACATGCTGAGAAGATATCCTTCCCCATTTCCATATCTCCTAGGAAAAGGCCTAACAAGCCTCAAAAATGCAGTAAGTGTGGTATTCGTGGTCATTTCAGAAAAAACTGTGAGACCAAAGCCTTAAAATTAGGTAACCTTGAGCATCAGGAACCTAGTGCAACCCAGCCTTTAGTCCAGGAAACCAGCAAACCTGAGACTCAGCCACCCAAAGTAGATTTTGAACCAATCTACGATAAGCCTATCCAGCCCCAGAAGGAAGTCAAAATCGACGACCTTCAAAGAGAAACCAAGGAAACCAGAAGTGAGATTGGAGCCTTAAAGCAAAACCTACAGGCCCTCCAAAAAACCCAATCCTTGGAAAGTACTTCTTATCAAAGCAATGAGGAAAGTCCCTCAGATAATGAAGTCCATCAAACGGTTAAACCTAAAGCCGATACTATCCGAGAACCCAATAGAAATATGTTCTTAGATACTATCACCAGAAGTAACCTGCATAAATGGCATTCCAAAGTCAGGATTGTCATCAGCAAAGATTTTGAATTCGAGGTCATAGCCTTGATTGATTCAGGTGCTGATCTCAACTGCATCCAAGAAGGAATCATTCCCTCCAAGTACTTTAAGAAGTCTAGGGAACGATTGACATCCGCAAGTGGCGGGAAAATGCAGATCGAATTCAAACTGCCCAAAGCTCATGTTTGCCAAGATAATATGTGCTTTAAAACCACATTTGTTCTTGTCAAGAATTTAACAGACAAGGTCATCTTAGGAAACCCCTTCCTTTGCAGTCTCTATCCCTTCACAGTAGATAGTAAAGGAATCACTACCCAACCCTTTGGCCAAACCATCAGGTTTAGATTCACTAGTGGACCTATACCTAGGAATATTAGCACCATTCAGGTCGGTACATTCTCAGACTTGGTAAGTGCCAAAACCGCACACATTAAGTACCTTCAGGAGGAAATTAGATACAAGAAAGTTGAGGACCAACTAGCTTGTAAGACCCTCCAAGAAGAGATCAGAAAGTTTGAAGAAAAACTTAAGCAGGAAATCTGCTCTGATCTACCCACAGCTTTTTGGCATAGAAAGAGACACGAGGTAGCTCTCCCATATGTCAAAGACTTCAACGAGAAGGATATCCCTACCAAAGCTCGACCTATCCAGATGAACCAGGAACTTATGGATACCTGTAGAGCCGAAATAGAGGACCTCCTTAAGAAAGGAATCATCAGAAAATCTAGATCACCATGGTCTTGTCCAGCCTTCTATGTCCAGAAAAATGCTGAGATAGAGAGAGGTGTCCCTAGATTAGTCATCAACTACAAGCCCCTTAACAAAGTCTTAGAATGGGTAAGGTACCCTATTCCCAACAAAAAAGACTTAGTCAATAGGCTTAGTAGAGCAGTTATCTTCAGCAAGTTTGATATGAAGAGTGGATTTTGGCAAATACAGATCAGAGAGCCTGATAGGTATAAGACAGCCTTTACCACACCCTTCGGACATTATGAATGGAATGTAATGCCTTTTGGTCTTAAAAATGCACCTTCTGAGTTCCAAAATATCATGAATGAGATCTTCAATCCATTCTCCAGTCATGCTATTGTATACATCGATGATGTACTTATCTTCTCAGAATCTTTGGACCAACACCGAAAGCATTTAAGAGCATTCCTCAGTACTATCAAACTTAATGGTCTTGTTGTTTCAGCCCCCAAGATCAAGCTTTTCCAAACTAGAGTTCGTTTCTTAGGATTTGATATTCACCATGGTGTTATCAAACCCATAGATAGAGCTATCCAGTTTGCAGACAAATTTCCAGATGAAATCCTAGATAAAACCCAGCTTCAGAGATTTCTAGGTTCTCTCAACTACATTGCAGATTTCTACCAAAATCTCAGACAGCAATGTAAACTCCTTTTTGATAGACTTAGAACTAATCCATCCCCTTGGACCCCAGCCCATACTACAGTGGTCCAGCATATCAAACAGTATGTTAAAACTCTTCCCTGTTTGGGAATCCCAGCCAACAATTCATTCAAAATTGTCCAGACAGATGCCTCTAACATAGGTTATGGTGGCATTCTCCTCCAGAGAATTGATCCCAGTTCCCCAGAACAGATAGTCTGTTTCCATTCGGGAACATGGACCTCCACTCAATTAAATTATAGTACTATTAAAAAAGAAATATTATCCATAGTACTTTGCATCTCAAAATTCCAAAGTGATCTTTTAAACCAAAAGTTTTTAATCAGGATTGACTGTAAATCAGCAAAACATATTTTAGAAAAAGATGTTCAAAACATTGCATCAAAACAGATTTTTGCACGATGGCAAGCCATCCTCTCAGTTTTTGACTTTGATTTAGAATTCATTAAAGGAAGCCAAAACAGTATCCCTGATTTCTTAACCCGTGAATTCCTGCAGAATCACAGCCAAGATGTCCAGGAGACAATCCCAGCCCCAGCCCCCTAGGATATCCAATCAGCAAAACCCTGGTGATTCCAGCCAATCACAAAACCCAGGGAAAGTAGTACCAATCACCCCCAGCCAAATTATTCAATCGTCTCATGGCCAGCCCAGTTACAGCTCAGCCCTAGCCTCCCCAGCACCAAGAGCAATTAACCCTTATCAAGTAGAAAAACACTTTAGCCTAATCCAGAGACCTTCTTCCTACCCAGTTCAAAGTCGGTCTCCTTATGTCAAAAAAGCCTTTGTTCAACATATCTCTTATATTGAACCCCACCTAGTTCATATAACAGATCCCCTAGCCCTAGCCATGGAAGTCCTGCCTCCAAATTGGCATTTCCTACCTAAACACCCAGAAAAGAATATCCAGTTCTATAAGAGCATCCTCTCCCAGGAAAAGTCTGCTCAAATAGAAAACATCTACAGCAAAGGGGACAATCCAATAGTCCTCTATCACAAGTTTATTATCACAGGTTTCGTCAGTTGTAAAGAATGGGGACAGCATCCTTCTTTGTTAAGGATCCTCAGGAATTACAAATCTCCATCAGGCTCAGTACTCCATTATAGTTATTACGACTATATGGATGCCTTTGAGAAGGTACTCTTCTTCCAGAACCAAAACTTTGATCACTCATGGTTCATAATGTTCGGAAAAGACTTCAAAGGTATGACTCCCTCCTGGTTTCTACGGTGGTGGGAAAAGTTTGGATCCATCCCTTTAATCTTCCCAGATCCATTACAAGACGCCCTACAGTATTTTGGTTCAAGATGCACCTCCTCCAAGCACAGGTCTCAATTCCCAACAATTATGGTTTTCTCCCAGAGGTACAAAATCCATTGGATTAGCAGATGGAATTACTCAATCAACGGCAACCTCTTAGACAGAGAATTCTTCGTTAAATGGTGGGATAGTCTAAAGATTAACAAGATTATCAGCCAAATGCATGAGGAATACCCTCTTCCGGTTGAGAAACCTATTGCTCTCAGGACAAGGTCCCAGTCCCAGTCCAGCCTTGATTCCGTCCAGATTTCAGGGAAGTCCAGCAAAGAGCTAAAAGAATTAGCCCAGCAGCTAATAGCTCATTCGCAACAGCTAGAATCTGAAGAACAGGTTTCTCCTACTGACTCTGTAGGATCAGTTAATCATGACCCAACTGATCTATTCCAAGATGCCCAAGACCCCTACAGCGGGCATGACCTGGACAGTATCTAGAGACAAGCATCCTGACCCAGCACTCAGGTAAAGATGACATTTCCGGTTACTATTCATCAGCACCAGCCACTGATGTGAACAGTATCTGCACTGTGAACAGTAGCCGCAATTCACTATTTCTACAGTACCCCAGAAAAGCAGGGGGACAAGTTACTGTAGCAGCAACAGTGACAGCAATCATGACAAACAGCAATCATGACAAATCACTGTAGCAGTCAGAAGGAAAAGCATTTCACCCGGGTGAAAGCAGGATTCTTCCGGGATTTCCGCAGCATCCGATGCTCCTCTTCAGCCTATATAAGGGAGCTCACTCCTCAGTATTCAGCAGGCTCTATTTTTCAGCTTCAGCCATTACTACAAGCAAAAAATATCCTCCCTCTCCAGCAAAGGTTTTCATAGCAGAAATACCTTAGAGGTCCAGTCTAGTTTTAGGAACAGCATCCTAAACACTATCCATTGTAAGCCACAGTTGGCTATTTATTTTATTTTATCCCTTCCGCTTTACCTGGTTTCAGAGCCCAGTCGCCTGATTCCCAGTGTGTGTAACTTACCCCCCCTTTTGGGACGTTGGAAATGGTATTCCTTTAGGTCTAGTTGAGGTCTGCTGGGATGGCTGGTTAATGGGCTGGATCGGAGATCTAAACTGGTATGTTTCCAGAGGCTTATCACACGGGGTGCTAGGCCTAGATCTATCGAAGGTCAACCTATTAATCGGAGATCTAAACTGGGATATATCCAGAGGTTGGCGGTACTCATAGTCTAGAGGGGTACTCAACCTAGATCTGTCGAAACTTAACCTGACTGTGCCATCGGCTAATTGCTGGACAAAATCCAAATCTGGATTCTGTGCTGGGTCTTGGATCTGTAGAGAGTGGTTTTCATTCTCTAGGGTCCAATCTGCTGGGAATGTGATCTCATTCCATCTAAGGCTTCTAGGAATACTAACCTTGGCTGTAGGGCTAGTAGTCTGGATTAGGGTTGTCTCACCCTTTCCACTTCTGTTAAGTGCACCAACATTCATATTGGTTCTCATGCACTTGTAATACACTCTGTATATCAAGGCTATCTGACTGGTTCCCTGCACCATGAGGGTTTCGTGGGTCTTGATATTTAATGTGAGGGCTTTAATGACTGTGCTGTCATTAATACAGATGCTGAAATCTGGAAAACAATTAAAATGTATAGGACCATTAGAAAGGCTGGTTGGGGTAAGTTACACACACTGGGAATCAGGCGACTGGGCTCTGAAACCAGGTAAAGCGGAAGGATAAAATAAAATAAATAGCCAACTGTGGCTTACAATGGATAGTGTTTAGGATGCTGTTCCTAAAACTAGACTGGACCTCTAAGGTATTTCTGCTATGAAAACCTTTGCTGGAGAGGGAGGATATTTTTTGCTTGTAGTAATGGCTAAAGCTGAAAAATAGAGCCTGCTGAAGACTGAGGAGTGAGCTCCCTTTTATAGGCTGAAAGGAGCATCGGATACTGCGGAAATCACGGAAGGAATCTGCTTTCACTCGGGTGAAATTCTTTTCCTTCTGACTGCTACAGTGATTTGTCATGATTGCTTGCTGTCACTGTTGCTGCTACAGTAACTTGTCCCCTTGCTTTTCTGGGGTACTGTAGAAATAGTAAATCGGGGATACTATTCATAGTGCGGGTACTGTTCATATCAGTGACTGGTGCTGATCATGAATAGTAACCGGACTGTCATTCTATCCTGATTGCTTTAATCAGTATCAGGATCATCTGATGGATAAGGACCCCATGGGCCATCATCTGTGCACTTGTGCCCGTGATCTCTGACATAATTATTGCAGAGTTGACAGTAGAGGAGTGGTTCTCGGATGGGCTTTTTCCCTGTAAGGAACTCCTTGGGGCAGTCTGGATAGAGTATTTCCCAATTTCTAATGGCTGGGATATAAGGTCTTCTTCCAAATACGTGGATCCTATCCGTAGAGCCTACGAAGTGGTAGTCTTTACGAAGTTCATGGCTGATATCCACCATTTGGTTGTTGAAGTAATTCCTCCAACGTTCTGCTAGAGCTTTAGGGTACTTGTAGGAAATATATGTATCTCCCTCGTACCATGAATTTTGATAAGTATTACCGTTGATGAGGACAAGATGCTTTGAGGGATGTACTTCCATCCACCTCTCTTTATCCCAATCTGGTAACGTGCTCCAACACCTTATGGAAACAAACGTGCTGTTGATTGCTTTAACAGCATTTTGGATGATTTGGGGCATCTGGCTGACCTGATCATGGCTTGTTATCTGGATGAGCCTGACAAATCCTGATTCAAATACTTGCGAGAGCCAGGCTGGATCTTGGAGATCTTCGTCTGTCTCATCATTATAGTTGATCAAGAGTCCTGGGAATGGGTGCTTATTTTCATATACTCTGGTGCTGTTGCCAAAGTAGTCTTCCCATTCGGCTTGTGATAAGATCTTGTCCGTGTCATCTGAATCTTCTGGATTAGGAAATGTGGTAGTAACAAGTATTCTGAAATGTTCGTACCACGAATCCCTGCTTTCATTCATTGCCTCGCTTTTCAGAATACGATTTTGTAAATCTGAAGGCAAGTTGGCGGTGGCACTTTTAAGGATAGTCCTAGTCTTAAGACTGAACTTTGAATAATCCGTGCCCATGATAGTCATTTTATCCATTGAATGGATATCCTCTTTGCCAGAGAGTAGACTGATGTATCTTTGATTTACAGCCATAAATCTAGTGTAATATGTATCCATTGGATACATATCTTGAAGGGATATTGCTCTTCTATGGCTGGTAGAAGGAGCGCCTTCATGCTTTGTTAAAGACTGTCCCATTGCTGGTAGTCTTTTGTCTTGTGGATAGTCCCTTGCGGGTACTTTCCCCTTGTCCTTCTTCTCTGCTGGAGAAGACATTGCTTTTTCCTGCCAAGGAAGTTTTGAATGAAATAAGATTTTTAGGGGCTGGTTAAAAATCCTTTTTCTTTTAAAACTGATGGATGCAGGGATGCAAATATATTTATAATGTATGCATGATAATTGATTGTGGCTGAAGGGACAATCAATTGCTTTGGCTGAATCAAGATTTTGGGCTTGATTATAGGCTGTGAGAGTACTGAGAGTTTTTGCTATGGAAGCTTTCTGGAGGGATTTGATTTCCCAAGGGGCTAGGCTTCGTACAAACTCAAATTCTTTACTAATGACAATTCTGACTTGGGAATGCCATTTATGAAAGTTAACTCTGCTGATGGTTTTTAAGAACAATTCTGGGCTAGGTTCTTGGATAGGATCAGCTGTGGTTTTAACTGATTGACTGTCTTCTTCATCTGAGGGGCTATCCTCATTGCTTTGATGAGAAGTATTTTCCAAAGATTGGACTCTTCTATTAAGGAGATCATAATCGACCCTAAGAATGGTTAATTCTTGCTTTAAGGATCTAAATTCTGACTGGGTTTCCTTAATTTGCTTCTGAAGGTCGTTGACTGTAACTTCCTTCTTGGATTGGGTGAACCTGCTGTAGATTTGCTCTAAATCTACTTTGGGTTGCTGGATCTTAATAGGAGGCTTGCTAGTTTCCTTAACCAGGGCTTGGTGGAAAAGGGTAAGCTTTTGGGCCTTAATGCTGGGGTCTTCTATATCCTCTATGAGGTCTAGAAGAAGCTCTTCTTGCTTACTAAGCACATTGATGGTTCTACAACAACCATCTTTGCATGGTGTAGGTCCATCCGGGCCACTAGAAGTGCTTGTACTAGAGGGACTGGAGGACGACCTATATAACTGCCTGAGTTCACTGTCACTAGCACTGCTGTATGACTCACTGCCTGAGCGGTCAAGTTCTAGTAACTTGAAGATCTCATTTTTGCTGGGTTGGTCACTAATGAGGGTGTTGATAAGCGACTTAGCTTTGGCTCTACACTCGCTCTTAAAATGACCTTTCTTTCCACAATTGAAGCATTTGCCGGATGCTTGTGGAATGGGCTCTTTAGGTTTCCCTTTCCTATAGAAGTCATCGGTCTTGTACCTCTGCTTCTTATAGTACTTGGTAGGTTTTCTCCTAAAGGGTTTATCAAAGGGTTCCTTCCCTTTGTGCTTGTGCTTCCTTTTGGAAGGCTTGACTGAGGGTAAGCCGTACTGTGTACAGAAATGTCCTATTTCGTACTTGGCTTTGTTTTTGTTGATATGACTCTGGATTTTGAGATCTCTGCACATCTTCATCCCTTCACTTCGGATGGTGCTAGAGATATCTCCATATGTTAGGTTATCATAATCTATGACACCTAAGGGGCTGCAAAGGGTTTCCTTGACCTTCTGGCTGAAGAGGGTTGGTAATCCATTGATAAATTTCTCCTTCCAGAACGGAGAATTGCAATCTCTTCTGTGCATGACCCTAGTGGTAAAGACATCTTCATACCACTTGTATTCTCCTAGGGTTTTACACCTAAGGTTGCTAAGCTGTTCATAAATTCTGGCTGTGATGTTGCTAGGTTTTCCTATGAAGTGTTTCATGATCGTATAGATCAGGGTATTGACTCCATCAGGGACACCTTGCTCAATTTCATTAATGATGGGATTGCCTTCCTCATCCTTTTAGATGGCATACTTAATGTCTTCTTTAGACACTTCAGTAAGACAATTGTTCCACCATTGCTGGAGTTTGCCTGTAAATCCTAACGCTATCATTTCTATGACTTCTTTATGGGGACGGCTTTCGTCCAGGTAGTTGTTTGCTACCATAGTCATATGGTGGATTTTGTTAAGGATTTCTTGTTCTGATAAACCATCTATGTTCCATTCATAGAGTCTACCAGAGGCTACTGAGAACTGGTTACCAACATTCCTTTCCTCGTACCGGAGGTCAGGAGGCGATGGTTTGGCTGAGCTGCTAGGATCAGGGTGGTAAAGCCGTTTTACCTCTAAATCCTGGAACTGGGTTTCTAATTGCTCAAACTCTTGGTCCGAGACTTGGCTGGAGTTGCTAGATGATGGTTGGATATTTAGAACAGTCGCTGAAGGGGTGACTGGTTCCCTTTTTACGAGTTCTTCTAGCTTTTGGGCTACAACTTCTAAGGCTGACTGGTCCTTAGAGTGGCTAAGGCTGGTATGCCTAGTTGTGGGTAACTTTACTAGAGGCTTCTCTAGGACTTGGATCGGTTTGCTAGAGTTTCCTGGCTGGAGGATAACTTTGTTTTCGATCTTATCTTCTATCCTGTCAAGCTGCTTACCTATGACATGGATGGCTTGGTTGGTGTAATTGTTTTGCTCAATTACCTTGTCAACCGGCTGGTGTCTATCAGTCGCTACTTTGAAGGGAGAGGCTATAATCTCCTTTCTGCGATGATCAATGGTTATGGCTTCTAGGGGTGGATGGCTTGACCTAACAACCTCTTTGGTTGCATTGGGTCCTTCAATGGTCCAGGTTTTGGTTAGGACACAAAACTGCTTATGCTGGCCGTGATACCTTTCAAAGTAAATGAAGAAGGGAACATTACGGGATAAATCCCTCATGAATAGTACCCAAGCATCATAAACTTCCTGTTTTTGTTCTCTGGTATAATTGGCTTTGTAGGCTGCTCTTTTGTCCTTGTTTTCCTCGGAAGTAAAATCCTTTCCTAGCTCTACAAGGTCGGGATCAAACTCTTTGGTTAGGACCATGATGTTTAAAGGTTCCTGATCTGAAGGCTGTTCCATATCAGTACCAGATGGGGATGGTGGGGATTGTTCACGATCGTCTTGCTCATCGACAATCGAATCCTCTTTTGCTGTATAGCAAGGTGTGCTAAGTTGGGAATTGGCTCTAACTCTCTGAAGCTGGACACCTAGGTCTCTTCTAGACGTTGGAAATGGTATTCCTTTAGGTCAATTAAAATGTATAGGACCATTAGAAAGGCTGGTTTCTATGGAACCTAAAAGGCTATCGGCGAATCTAATATGCCGAGCATCTCTGAGGGCCATGAGGATTGAGCTGTTCAAACCTCTTCTGGTGAGTGGCTTCACTCCGATCTGGACTAATCCTATGTGTAGGAAATTATGTCCTTTGGCTCTATGCTTTTGGATAGCTGAAGGAGATAACAAGTAGCACGTTTCGTACTCCTTGTTTATACCATAAACTTGTTCTATGGTTTTAACATGGTAATCTGTCTTAAAGGCTGTAAAAGGTGACCAAGAAGACGATTTATAAAATTGGCTAGTGGCAACTTTCGGGATATTCCAATCTCCTATGTCTAGATCTAGATCGGATAGCTCGTAAGTCTCCGAATTAATTGCTCCTACGTCTGCTGGGATTTCTGGGATGGACGTGGGTTGATTACATCTACTACTGGTGGATGAGTTACTTCTAAATAATCTATTCATGATTCTGGGATTACAAGTTTAAAATAACAATTACAACCTAGTCACCTTTATATCCTCAAACCTTTGTATTTTCTCAACCTTCGGATCTGGTACAGATAAACACAACTATGGGATAGACACCTGATCTGCACACTCCAATACTCCGTTGCCTTTTTTCTTCCACTAATGGCTATACCCTAACACGCCTCACCTGGGCTTTCAACGGGCTGACACCAAACCTGGGAAGTTTATCGACCTAGGAGATACAACTGGAGGACAACACAGACTTTGGTAACAAATCTCACAGGTATACAGATCTGCAACAAATATTCCGGGATAGATACAAAAATAGGAAGAATAGGGAAAACTGTGAAGTAAAGGTTAACTTGAACAAATAATCACAGGATAACAAATAGAATGGTTAGAAGGAGGCTCAGCCTACCATTTACAGATGTAAAAGAAGATGATAAAGTAATAACAGACGAAGAAATAAATAATTGGAAATGGAAGAGTTATCATGAAATAGATGTAAAACAAAATATGGGGAATGGGAGATATATCCATAAATAATTCAAAATAATTATAATGCCAAAAATATGCCAATATTATCTGGATAACTATGGCGGCAGTGCCGACCAACTTGTTATATTGATAAACTGGTAACTTACAACTGATCGGGCCAACTTGGCTCTGATACCAAAAGGGGGGGGGTAAGTTACACACACTGGGAATCAGGCGACTGGGCTCTGAAACCAGGTAAAGCGGAAGGATAAAATAAAATAAATAGCCAACTGTGGCTTACAATGGATAGTGTTTAGGATGCTGTTCCTAAAACTAGACTGGACCTCTAAGGTATTTCTGCTATGAAAACCTTTGCTGGAGAGGGAGGATATTTTTTGCTTGTAGTAATGGCTGAAGCTGAAAAATAGAGCCTGCTGAATACTGAGGAGTGAGCTCCCTTATATAGGCTGAAGAGGAGCATCGGATGCTGCGGAAATCCCGGAAGAATCCTGCTTTCACCCGGGTGAAATGCTTTTCCTTCTGACTGCTACAGTGATTTGTCATGATTGCTGTTTGTCATGATTGCTGTCACTGTTGCTGCTACAGTAACTTGTCCCCCTGCTTTTCTGGGGTACTGTAGAAATAGTGAATTGCGGCTACTGTTCACAGTGCAGATACTGTTCACATCAGTGGCTGGTGCTGATGAATAGTAACCGGAAATGTCATCTTTACCTGAGTGCTGGGTCAGGATGCTTGTCTCTAGATACTGTCCAGGTCATGCCCGCTGTAGGGGTCTTGGGCATCTTGGAATAGATCAGTTGGGTCATGATTAACTGATCCTACAGAGTCAGTAGGAGAAACCTGTTCTTCAGATTCTAGCTGTTGCGAATGAGCTATTAGCTGCTGGGCTAATTCTTTTAGCTCTTTGCTGGACTTCCCTGAAATCTGGACGGAATCAAGGCTGGACTGGGACTGGGACCTTGTCCTGAGAGCAATAGGTTTCTCAACCGGAAGAGGGTATTCCTCATGCATTTGGCTGATAATCTTGTTAATCTTTAGACTATCCCACCATTTAACGAAGAATTCTCTGTCTAAGAGGTTGCCGTTGATTGAGTAATTCCATCTGCTAATCCAATGGATTTTGTACCTCTGGGAGAAAACCATAATTGTTGGGAATTGAGACCTGTGCTTGGAGGAGGTGCATCTTGTACCAAAATACTATAGGGCGTCTTGTAATGGGTCTGGGAAGATTAAAGGGATGGATCCAAACTTTTCCCACCACCGTAGAAACCAGGAGGGAGTCATACCTTTGAAGTCTTTTCCGAACATTATGAACCATGAGTGATCAAAGTTTTGGTTCTGGAAGAAGAGTACCTTCTCAAAGGCATCCATATAGTCGTAATAACTATAATGGAGTACTGAGCCTGATGGAGATTTGTAATTCCTGAGGATCCTTAACAAAGAAGGATGCTGTCCCCATTCTTTACAACTGACGAAACCTGTGATAATAAACTTGTGATAGAGGACTATTGGATTGTCCCCTTTGCTGTAGATGTTTTCTATTTGAGCAGACTTTTCCTGGGAGAGGATGCTCTTATAGAACTGGATATTCTTTTCTGGGTGTTTAGGTAGGAAATGCCAATTTGGAGGCAGGACTTCCATGGCTAGGGCTAGGGGATCTGTTATATGAACTAGGTGGGGTTCAATATAAGAGATATGCTGAACAAAGGCTTTTTTGACATAAGGAGACCGACTTTGAACTGGGTAGGAAGAAGGTCTCTGGATTAGGCTAAAGTGTTTTTCTACTTGATAAGGGTTAATTGCTCTTGGTGCTGGGGAGGCTAGGGCTGAGCTGTAACTGGGCTGGCCATGAGACGATGGAATAATTTGGCTGGGGGTGATTGGTACTACTTTCCCTGGGTTTTGTGATTGGCTGGAATCACCAGGGTTTTGCTGATTGGATATCCTAGGGGGCTGGGGCTGGGATTGTCTCCTGGACATCTTGGCTGTGATTCTGCAGGAATTCACGGGTTAAGAAATCAGGGATACTGTTTTGGCTTCCTTTAATGAATTCTAAATCAAAGTCAAAAACTGAGAGGATGGCTTGCCATCGTGCAAAAATCTGTTTTGATGCAATGTTTTGAACATCTTTTTCTAAAATATGTTTTGCTGATTTACAGTCAATCCTGATTAAAAACTTTTGGTTTAAAAGATCACTTTGGAATTTTGAGATGCAAAGTACTATGGATAATATTTCTTTTTTAATAGTACTATAATTTAATTGAGTGGAGGTCCATGTTCCCGAATGGAAACAGACTATCTGTTCTGGGGAACTGGGATCAATTCTCTGGAGGAGAATGCCACCATAACCTATGTTAGAGGCATCTGTCTGGACAATTTTGAATGAATTGTTGGCTGGGATTCCCAAACAGGGAAGAGTTTTAACATACTGTTTGATATGCTGGACCACTGTAGTATGGGCTGGGGTCCAAGGGGATGGATTAGTTCTAAGTCTATCAAAAAGGAGTTTACATTGCTGTCTGAGATTTTGGTAGAAATCTGCAATGTAGTTGAGAGAACCTAGAAATCTCTGAAGCTGGGTTTTATCTAGGATTTCATCTGGAAATTTGTCTGCAAACTGGATAGCTCTATCTATGGGTTTGATAACACCATGGTGAATATCAAATCCTAAGAAACGAACTCTAGTTTGGAAAAGCTTGATCTTGGGGGCTGAAACAACAAGACCATTAAGTTTGATAGTACTGAGGAATGCTCTTAAATGCTTTCGGTGTTGGTCCAAAGATTCTGAGAAGATAAGTACATCATCGATGTATACAATAGCATGACTGGAGAATGGATTGAAGATCTCATTCATGATATTTTGGAACTCAGAAGGTGCATTTTTAAGACCAAAAGGCATTACATTCCATTCATAATGTCCGAAGGGTGTGGTAAAGGCTGTCTTATACCTATCAGGCTCTCTGATCTGTATTTGCCAAAATCCACTCTTCATATCAAACTTGCTGAAGATAACTGCTCTACTAAGCCTATTGACTAAGTCTTTTTTGTTGGGAATAGGGTACCTTACCCATTCTAAGACTTTGTTAAGGGGCTTGTAGTTGATGACTAATCTAGGGACACCTCTCTCTATCTCAGCATTTTTCTGGACATAGAAGGCTGGACAAGACCATGGTGATCTAGATTTTCTGATGATTCCTTTCTTAAGGAGGTCCTCTATTTCGGCTCTACAGGTATCCATAAGTTCCTGGTTCATCTGGATAGGTCGAGCTTTGGTAGGGATATCCTTCTCGTTGAAGTCTTTGACATATGGGAGAGCTACCTCGTGTCTCTTTCTATGCCAAAAAGCTGTGGGTAGATCAGAGCAGATTTCCTGCTTAAGTTTTTCTTCAAACTTTCTGATCTCTTCTTGGAGGGTCTTACAAGCTAGTTGGTCCTCAACTTTCTTGTATCTAATTTCCTCCTGAAGGTACTTAATGTGTGCGGTTTTGGCACTTACCAAGTCTGAGAATGTACCGACCTGAATGGTGCTAATATTCCTAGGTATAGGTCCACTAGTGAATCTAAACCTGATGGTTTGGCCAAAGGGTTGGGTAGTGATTCCTTTACTATCTACTGTGAAGGGATAGAGACTGCAAAGGAAGGGGTTTCCTAAGATGACCTTGTCTGTTAAATTCTTGACAAGAACAAATGTGGTTTTAAAGCACATATTATCTTGGCAAACATGAGCTTTGGGCAGTTTGAATTCGATCTGCATTTTCCCGCCACTTGCGGATGTCAATCGTTCCCTAGACTTCTTAAAGTACTTGGAGGGAATGATTCCTTCTTGGATGCAGTTGAGATCAGCACCTGAATCAATCAAGGCTATGACCTCGAATTCAAAATCTTTGCTGATGACAATCCTGACTTTGGAATGCCATTTATGCAGGTTACTTCTGGTGATAGTATCTAAGAACATATTTCTATTGGGTTCTCGGATAGTATCGGCTTTAGGTTTAACCGTTTGATGGACTTCATTATCTGAGGGACTTTCCTCATTGCTTTGATAAGAAGTACTTTCCAAGGATTGGGTTTTTTGGAGGGCCTGTAGGTTTTGCTTTAAGGCTCCAATCTCACTTCTGGTTTCCTTGGTTTCTCTTTGAAGGTCGTCGATTTTGACTTCCTTCTGGGGCTGGATAGGCTTATCGTAGATTGGTTCAAAATCTACTTTGGGTGGCTGAGTCTCAGGTTTGCTGGTTTCCTGGACTAAATGCTGGGTTGCACTAGGTTCCTGATGCTCAAGGTTACCTAATTTTAAGGCTTTGGTCTCACAGTTTTTTCTGAAATGACCACGAATACCACACTTACTGCATTTTTGAGGCTTGTTAGGCCTTTTCCTAGGAGATATGGAAATGGGGAAGGATATCTTCTCAGCATGTTCCTTGGCCTTCTTAGCTTCTAATTTATAGCGTGCTTTTCTGGCTTTTAAAGTCTCTTTGACTTTTGAGACCTTTTCATCAGTTTCAGAGGAAGAACTGCTGGGGGTTGATCTAAGTTTTATTACCTTAAGCTGGCTAGGGCTTTTTGGTAAAGAAGCGGCTGGTTTCTTTGCTAGATCTTCAAGTTTCCGGACAACTATATCTAAGGCTGATGTATCCTTAGATTGGCTGGGGTTGCTTGGTAGAGACTTGACTGGAGGCTGCCTAGGAGTGGGATTGCTAGCTTCATCCCTAGCTAGGTTGGTTTTGACTATGGTCCAAGTTTTGGTAGAAACACAAAACTGCTTTTGCTGGCCGTGATACCTTTCAAAGTAAATGAAGAAGGGAACATTACGGGATAAATCCCTCATGAATAGTACCCAAGCATCATAAACTTCCTGTTTTTGTTCTCTGGTATAATTGGCTTTGTAGGCTGCTCTTTTGTCCTTGTTTTCCTCGGAAGTAAAATCCTTTCCTAGCTCTACAAGGTCGGGATCAAACTCTTTGGTTAGGACCATGATGTTTAAAGGTTCCTGATCTGAAGGCTGTTCCATATCAGTACCAGATGGGGATGGTGGGGATTGTTCACGATCGTCTTGCTCATCGACAATCGAATCCTCTTTTGCTGTATAGCAAGGTGTGCTAAGTTGGGAATTGGCTCTAACTCCCTGAAGCTGGACACCTAGGTCTCTTCTAGACGTTGGAAATGGTATTCCTTTAGGTCTAGTTGAGGTCTGCTGGGATGGCTGGTTAATGGGCTGGATCGGAGATCTAAACTGGTATGTTTCCAGAGGCTTATCACACGGGGTGCTAGGCCTAGATCTATCGAAGGTCAACCTATTAATCGGAGATCTAAACTGGGATATATCCAGAGGTTGGCGGTACTCATAGTCTAGAGGGGTACTCAACCTAGATCTGTCGAAACTTAACCTGACTGTGCCATCGGCTAATTGCTGGACAAAATCCAAATCTGGATTCTGTGCTGGGTCTTGGATCTGTAGAGAGTGGTTTTCATTCTCTAGGGTCCAATCTGCTGGGAATGTGATCTCATTCCATCTAAGGCTTCTAGGAATACTAACCTTGGCTGTAGGGCTAGTAGTCTGGATTAGGGTTGTCTCACCCTTTCCACTTCTGTTAAGTGCACCAACATTCATATTGGATCTCATGCACTTGTAATACACTCTGTATATCAAGGCTATCTGACTGGTTCCCTGCACCATGAGGGTTCCGTGGGTCTTGATATTTAATGTGAGGGCTTTAATGATTGTGCTGTCATTAATACAGATGCTGAAATCTGGAAAACAATTAAAATGTATAGGACCATTAGAAAGGCTGGTTTCTATGGAACCTAAAGGGCTATCGGCGAATCTAATATGCCGAGCATCTCTGAGGGCCATGAGGATTGAGCTGTTCAAACCTCTTCTGGTGAGTGGCTTCACTCCGATCTGGACTAATCCTATGTGTAGGAAATTATGTCCTTTGGCTCTATGCTTTTGGATAGCTGAAGGAGATAACAAGTAGCACGTTTCGTACTCCTTGTTTATACCATAAACTTGTTCTATGGTTTTAACATGGTAATCTGTCTTAAAGGCTGTAAAAGGTGACCAAGAAGACGATTTATAAAATTGGCTAGTGGCAACTTTCGGGATATTCCAATCTCCTATGTCTAGATCTAGATCGGATAGCTCGTAAGTCTCCGAATTAATTGCTCCTACGTCTGCTGGGATTTCTGGGATGGATGTGGGTTGATTACATCTACTACTGGTGGATGAGTTACTTCTAAATAATCTATTCATGATTCTGGGATTACAAGTTTAAAATAACAATTACAACCTAGTCACCTTTATATCCTCAAACCTTTGTATTTTCTCAACCTTCGGATCTGGTACAGATAAACACAACTATGGGATAGACACCTGATCTGCACACTCCAATACTCCGTTGCCTTTTTCTTCAACTAATGGCTATACCCTAACACGCCTCACCTGGGCTTTCAACGGGCTGACACCAAACCTGGGAAGTTTATCGACCTAGGAGATACAACTGGAGGACAACACAGACTTTGGTAACAAATCTCACAGGTATACAGATCTGCAACAAATATTCCGGGATAGATACAAAAATAGGAAGAATAGGGAAAACTGTGAAGTAAAGGTTAACTTGAACAAATAATCACAGGATAACAAATAGAATGGTTAGAAGGAGGCTCAGCCTACCATTTACAGATGTAAAAGAAGATGATAAAGTAATAACAGACGAAGAAATAAATAATTGGAAATGGAAGAGTTATCATGAAATAGATGTAAAACAAAATATGGGGAATGGGAGATATATCCATAAAATAATTCAAAATAATTATAATGCCAAAAATATGCCAATATTATCTGGATAACTATGGCGGCAGTGCCGACCAACTTGTTATATTGATAAACTGGTAACTTACAACTGATCGGGCCAACTTGGCTCTGATACCAAAAGGGGGGGGGGGGGTAAGTTACACACACTGGGAATCAGGCGACTGGGCTCTGAAACCAGGTAAAGCGGAAGGATAAAAGGGGGGTAAGTTAACTCTGTATATCAAGAAGAGCTTACATCAGGGTATATCAACTTTCGTTAACTTACATCAGGGTATTGACTCCATCAGGGACACCTTGCTCAATTTCATTAATGATGGGATTGCCTTCCTCATCCTTTTGGATGGCATACTTAATGTCTTCTTTAGACACTTCAGTAAGACAATTGTTCCACCATTGCTGGAGTTTGCCTGTAAATCCTAACGTTATCATTTCTATGACTTCTTTATGGGGACGGCTTTCGTCCAGGTAGTTGTTTGCTACCATAGTCATATGGTGGATTTTGTTAAGGATTTCTTGTTCTGATAAACCATCTATGTTCCATTCATAGAGTCTACCAGAGGCTACTGAGAACTGGTTACCAACATTCCTTTCCTCGTACCGGAGGTCAGGAGGCGATGGTTTGGCTGAGCTGCTAGGATCAGGGTGGTAAAGCGGTTTTACCTCTAAATCCTGGAAATGGGTTTCTAATTGCTCAAACTCTTGGTCCGAGACTTGGCTGGAGTTGCTAGATGATGGTTGGATATTTAGAACAGTCGCTGAAGGGGTGACTGGTTCCCTTTTTACGAGTTCTTCTAGCTTTTGGGCTACAACTTCTAAGGCTGACTGGTCCTTAGAGTGGCTAAGGCTGGTATGCCTAGTTGTGGGTAACTTTACTAGAGGCTTCTCTAGGACTTGGATCGGTTTGCTAGAGTTTCCTGGCTGGAGGATAACTTTGTTTTCGATCTTTTCTTCTATCCTGTCAAGCTGCTTACCTATGACATGGATGGCTTGGTTGGTGTAATTGTTTTGCTCAATTACCTTGTCAACCGGCTGGTGTCTATCAGTCGCTACTTTGAAGGGAGAGGCTATAATCTCCTTTCTGCGATGATCAAAGGTTATGGCTTCTAGGGGTGGATGGCTTGACCTAACAACCTCTTTGGTTGCATTGGGTCCTTCAATGGTCCAGGTTTTGGTTAGGACACAAAACTGCTTATGCTGGCCGTGATACCTTTCAAAGTAAATGAAGAAGGGAACATTACGGGATAAATCCCTCATGAATAGTACCCAAGCATCATAAACTTCCTGTTTTTGTTCTCTGGTATAATTGGCTTTGTAGGCTGCTCTTTTGTCCTTGTTTTCCTCGGAAGTAAAATCCTTTCCTAGCTCTACAAGGTCGGGATCAAACTCTTTGGTTAGGACCATGATGTTTAAAGGTTCCTGATCTGAAGGCTGTTCCATATCAGTACCAGATGGGGATGGTGGGGATTGTTCACGATCGTCTTGCTCATCGACAATCGAATCCTCTTTTGCTGTATAGCAAGGTGTGCTAAGTTGGGAATTGGCTCTAACTCCCTGAAGCTGGACACCTAGGTCTCTTCTAGACGTTGGAAATGGTATTCCTTTAGGTCTAGTTGAGGTCTGCTGGGATGGCTGGTTAATGGGCTGGATCGGAGATCTAAACTGGTATGTTTCCAGAGGCTTATCACACGGGGTGCTAGGCCTAGATCTATCGAAGGTCAACCTATTAATCGGAGATCTAAACTGGGATATATCCAGAGGTTGGCGGTACTCATAGTCTAGAGGGGTACTCAACCTAGATCTGTCGAAACTTAACCTGACTGTGCCATCGGCTAATTGCTGGACAAAATCCAAATCTGGATTCTGTGCTGGGTCTTGGATCTGTAGAGAGTGGTTTTCATTCTCTAGGGTCCAATCTGTTGGGAATGTGATCTCATTCCATCTAAGGCTTCTAGGAATACTAACCTTGGCTGTAGGGCTAGTAGTCTGGATTAGGGTTGTCTCACCCTTTCCACTTCTGTTAAGTGCACCAACATTCATATTGGATCTCATGCACTTGTAATACACTCTGTATATCAAGGCTATCTGACTGGTTCCCTGCACCATGAGGGTTCCGTGGGTCTTGATATTTAATGTGAGGGCTTTAATGACTGTGCTGTCATTAATACAGATGCTGAAATCTGGAAAACAATTAAAATGTATAGGACCATTAGAAAGGCTGGTTTCTATGGAACCTAAAAGGCTATCGGCGAATCTAATATGCCGAGCATCTCTGAGGGCCATGAGGATTGAGCTGTTCAAACCTCTTCTGGTGAGTGGCTGGACTAATCCTATGTGTAGGAAATTATGTCCTTTGGCTCTATGCTTTTGGATAGCTGAAGGAGATAACAAGTAGCACGTTTCGTACTCCTTGTTTATACCATAAACTTGTTCTATGGTTTTAACATGGTAATCTGTCTTAAAGGCTGTAAAAGGTGACCAAGAAGACGATTTATAAAATTGGCTAGTGGCAACTTTCGGGATATTCCAATCTCCTATGTCTAGATCTAGATCGGATAGCTCGTAAGTCTCCGAATTAATTGCTCCTACGTTTGCTGGGATTTCTGGGATGGATGTGGGTTGATTACATCTACTACTGGTGGATGAGTTACTTCTAAATAATCTATTCATGATTCTGGGATTACAAGTTTAAAATAACAATTACAACCTAGTCACCTTTATATCCTCAAACCTTTGTATTTTCTCAACCTTCGGATCTGGTACAGATAAACACAACTATGGGATAGACACCTGATCTGCACACTCCAATACTCCGTTGCCTTTTTCTTCCACTAATGGCTATACCCTAACACGCCTCACCTATATATATATATATATATATGTATGTATGTATGTATGTATGTAATGAGAAACTATTACATATTTTAGAAATGTTAAAAAATGTGTAAACTAATATCATGTAAAATTTGAATCTCTTCTAAAAAAAATGTATAATTTGAATTGTGTAATTAAGATTATTTTTAATTGTACCCATGTACATGCACAGGGTCACACACTAATTTCTTTAATTGAGGAATAGTAATTCCTCTCTTAAAGAAATGTAAATATATATGTAATAGCTATTTCTTGACATAGTTGTCAGTATAGTCCGATATATATCGTATTATGTGTAAAAAGTTCTGTATTATATGATTCATGAGCACTTACGGTTATGCATATCGTATGAATCGTATTATATCGTAAAATCGTACATATTGTACGATACATAGACAAATGCCTTCAAATGATAATTTTTGTTAAAATTTGTACTTTTATTTGAATCTAACAAGTTGTTAGACTTTTTTTTAGCACAAAATTATTATGTTACTTAATTTACCCTAATAAAATAACATATTCACAAGGTTTTTTTCCCTCTCTTTCTCTTACAAAATTTGGACTACACAGTTACACTTCACTTTAATACTTACAAATTTATTTTCTATACTATAAATAAGATATTAATTAACAATATAATTATTTTTTATATTTTTTTCATTATTGTTTTAAGTCAAAGAAACTAGAATGCCAAAAAGATTTTTTTTTTTAAATTATTGAAATAAAAAGAACAAGAAGATAAAGTAAATGTTAATGACGATGAATAAAATTTTAATGAAGAAATAAATTTGCAAATGATAAGCGTGATAATAGCATTGACTTAGATGGGGTTGATTAGACAAAATGATGATGAAAGTAAATTATTTTTTTGGGTCATTTGTAATATATTATCACTTTTGAATTTAAGCAATTTGAATGTGTATGTTATAAATACATGCTAGTTTGATCTATTTAGTTAGCTTGTTAAATATTATTACATAAGTGATGAATAAATTAGTTATTAGTTGAATATATTCAAAACTTATAATGAATATACCCTTTATATATGTATATCTATAATTTTTTATAAATTTTATTAAGTGTTTATGTATCTTATGATACATGATACAAAAAAATAAAAAATCGATTCACAGTACGATTCACATTTTGACAACTATGTTCCATGATACATCTAATAAATTTTAAAATTAATTTTAAAAAAATAGAAGCTATCAATATGTGCATAATAATTATGAAATTCTTATGTTTTAAAAATATAGATTCATTATTTTAGTCCTATTTTCCAACCAAATATATTAATAGGAACAACTAGAAGGTGTTCACCAAACTACAAAAACCACACCAAAATCGCCCGCGAAATGGCACAACCGCACCGCATCACCAGTAACAGTGCATCACACCGCATGGTACAGTGCGGTTTGCAGTTTTATAATAAGAAAACCGCACCACACCACACCCTCTCTATATATTAATATATTTATTTATTTTTAATATTAAATATTAAATATATTATTAATAGTTCAATAACCCTAGTTTTCAAAAAAAAATTGATAACTCTAGCAAGTGTTGACTAGGAAAGCTAGCCAAAAATAAGGGAAAATTAACTCAATAGTTTAAACTTGGTCCAAAACAAAGGGAAAAATTAGTTTTAGGTTGGGTAGGAAAAGCCCAAAATTTAAAAAAATATGCCAACTTCAAGCCATTCAAACTGCATCTTATACATTATACCGTACATGTGACCGCAAAAATGAGGTACGATGTGGTTATGGTTTTGACTAAACTCTCAACCACACACCACACCGTACCACACATGTGACTGTAAAAATAAAGTGCGATGCAGTTATGGTTTTAGCTAAACTGCATCGCAAAGTACGATGCTAAAAATGGCCTAAAACCGCACTGCATTGCACCAGAACATCCCTAGGAACAACTATTCCATTATATCACATTTTATTCTCTAATTACCATTCCTAACGTAATTATCGTCCAGTGTACCAAAGTGTACCCTAATGATATGTTTGGTAGATTATAATAAACACTGTAATTTAATAGTTATTCATATAGTTTAGCTATTCAGTAGTTTGGTTATGTTTTTATTACAAAAAATAGTCATTCCTTATGAATAACTATTCTTTAAAATGAGGAATAATTGTTCATCTCTAAAAATGTTGTAATAATTATTCCTTATAGGTGTATTAATTTCTAAAATTAATATATTTCCAAATAAACAAACTTTCCATATGCATATAACAATTATGAAAATAAAAAATCATAAAAAATAACTAATATCTCTTTCAATTTAAAATTTTTTATTTTTATTTTTTAGGAAATATAATTATATGAGCAAAATATTTCCTAAAATATATCTTAAATTTGATTTAAAATGCTTTCGCTCCATTGTCTTCAATGTTATATTATTGTGTTGTCACCAAATAAATGACGAGTGATGAGAGTAATTTTGGGAAGAATATTAGTTGTCCATATAAGATAAGCCGTCGGGGTCAAAGAACTCATCAGCCTTACTAGGTGAAAGATGACGAGCCTGCCCTCAAAGCCGACGGCTTTATGATTGGACGATCAAACCGCCTTGACGAGATGAAGAATTGACGGAAGGAAGTTGACGGGAGTAGAGGGGGCTCTTGACGGTTCCAATGTGGCTTTTTGTTTGGCCTACACACATGAATATATATGAAAATACCTTGTGCTCCACGACTAACCCTAATCGAGGGGATTCCTACAAGGAAAGGATTCTACAAGATACGCGCATTAATGAAGATCTTCCCTACAAGGAAAGATCTTCTATGCTACGGAACTAATGTCAACCCTACTTACTATAAAAACCCCAAAACCCTCACAAACCAAGGTACGCATAATTTCCCCAGTTTTGACACTTTAGAGTTGTGAAAGTTCTCTAACTTAACTTTTGGAGGATCTTTGGCTGGTACCCACACCGATACTCTCCTAAGGTCTTCTTTGTTTTTGTTTCGCAAGTGTTGTCTCGAACACGTGAGGACTGTATGACTTACTGACGATTTTCGGCATCATCAACTAGTAATAAGTATTATATTACAACGTCTTATATTCCTTATAATACTTATTTTTATTCTTATGTAAATACCGTTACGGTTTACCAAACGTACCATAAGTCATATATATAAGAAAGTGGTGTTTTAGCTTTGACAATGACTATTCCACCCTTTAGCCATGAGCCATCGTAGAAATCTCATGGACCAATATTATGATGGATGGTACTTGGGATCTTGGATTTATGATAAGTTCTTTAGTCCATTGAGCGTAT
>JAXUIC010000254.1:0-50080 GCA_035136125.1 Quercus rubra
TTTTAAAACCTACGATTTAGGGTTTTTTTGAGAAATTTTAGGGTTTTTTCAAAATTGATGAATTATTATTGAAATTTTGGGATGGGTTTTCACTTAAATGAGTTTAAAATCTCATGCATTGGATCACATTAGCATAATAATAGTATTATCATGCATTTAGATGTGTGCAAATTGATTGTGTGCTGGTAGGATTGGATTGGGCTGAGCCCATGATGCAATTTCTTTTGCATGTCACATATTCATGCATTCCCCATACATACGTACTCTCTTTTCAATATACTTGTCATATTTGAATTGCTTTGGGACTTTTCTGATTGTCTCTCTTTCTCTCCATCTCTTTTTGTTTACGTTAGTTGTGTTTATGGCACCTAAGCGTAAATCAGCTCCGTCCAAAAACCCTTTGCGTTCTAAGACATCGTCTTCTTCTTATCCTAATCCTTCTCATATTCGATTCCGTGATGAGGATGCCCGAAAGGACTTCTCGGAGAACTTTTCTCGACGAGGTGTTCATTCGGAACTCCGAGTCATTTTGGCAGACTTCACCGACACTAACCTTCCCACTATCATTCACAGTTTAGGGGTGGAAGTCACTGTGTGACGTCCTGGTCACTTGTCCGATCGTGCTGATCTAGGAGTTTTACTCCAACATGCGTGGTTTTGATTTTTCAATACCTTTCTTTTCTACTTGCATTTGAGGTACGCGCATTGTAGTCACACAGTAGCTTGTTACGGATGTGCTTCATGTTCCAAGGGTAGAGCATCCTAACTACCCCAGTAGTGAGCGTCTGTGGATTGTGTCCAAAGATGAGATGATTTCCGCTTTCTGTGAGCGTCCCGTAAATTGGGGTGATCGTCAGTTCACACCATGTAGGCCTTTTGCTAAAGGTCCTAGATTCATGAACATGGTGATGACTTTTGGTTTTCACCCACTTTCTCACTACAACTCTATCATAAAGCCTCATGCTCGATTTTTGTTGTCTTTTCTTGAGCATTTTATTATTGATTTTCCTTCACATTTCATTCTTTCTATCTTAGATGTGTATAAGGATATGGCTACCCGTGATAAGCTCATTTTCCCTTCGACTATCACGCGGATTCTATGCCATTTTTCTGTTCCTTTTCCCTCTTCCGATCATTTTTCTGTCATGTGTGTCATAGACTACACTACCATTAAACGTAGCCAGGTGCAGTTTCGGTCTCGGCAGTCAGATTTAGCAACTCCTCCCTCCCATTTTGCTCTATCTCGTTCTGCTCCATCCACATTCGCACCCTCCTCTTCTTCGGGATATGTGACTCTAGGAGACATCATGGCGTAGCTACAGTGCATGGATGCTCGCCTGGATACACTCTTTACAGAGTTGTATAAGGTGAATATTCATGTCGGTCATATTGCATGGCGACAGGCGACCATGGGTGGTTATGCTCCTAAGGCTTTTCCTCTACCACCTCTTCCAATGGCTTCTAAGTCTAAGGATGATGATGATGGTGATGACGACAATGATGCTTCAGATGATGATGATGGAGATGCTAGCTCTATCGATAAGATGTCTACTTGACACTCTTACCCTTTGTCACTTGTGACAAAAAGGGATAGTAGTTTTGGATATAAGAGTAGTCATTCTTAGGGGGGGAGTTAGTATAGGACATTTTGTTAGGGGGAGTGTTGATATCTGAGGGATGTAGTGAGGATTACTTATATCTTTTTCTTTTCTCTACTTTAGATACATGTGTTCTTGTACATGGGTCTTGTGACCATTTTTTTGACATACATTGTATTTATCTTCTTTATATATGTTGATGTATGTTTCTTTCACCTACCCTTACATGGGTTGTTTCTTTTTTCTCTTTATGCACATGCTTCTTATTACGTGTATGCAATCTATTATTTCTATTTCACACAAAGATGTTTTGATGAGTTTTGTTTAAAGTGTTTCAAAAATACAGATTGTCAAAGTCTACTTGCCATAAACTTTCTTCTTGCAAAGTTTTTCAAGAGTTTGTGTTAGGATAGATTTTATTGTATTCAACAAGTGAATATGAGTTGAGTGATTTATAACTTCTCTCATATGTTCATTTATTTCTCGTGGTTTTGTCACAAATTGCCAAAGGGGAAGATTGTTAGGACATATGTGATTCACTTGTTAAGAACATATGTCACTATTTTATGTAATTGGCTTATCCTTTGACAAAACGCATTTTACTTATATTTGGGTAGATCTAGGATGTGTTTAATACTTCAAAAAACTGTGTTTCAAGATCAAGTGTTCAAGGCATGCAAGTCTGTCCAAGATTAAAGCTAAAGAAGTGTTGTTCATTAAAGCTCGACAGCTAGCTATCCATCAAGCTTAATAAGCTGTTCCAGCCCCGTGGCTCAACAGCTACTCGACATCATCTCGACAGACAGCTATCTATCGAGCTTTATGAAAAATAGAATTCCAGTTCTGTTTTGACTCTAATCCGGGATTATGTGTTTGAGCTTTC
Organism: Quercus rubra; assembly: GCA_035136125.1. Lineage (NCBI taxonomy): Eukaryota > Viridiplantae > Streptophyta > Magnoliopsida > Fagales > Fagaceae > Quercus > Quercus rubra. Next base: position 2,482 of record JAXUIC010000254.1, read on the forward strand.
TTTTCTTCTAACCCTAGACATATAAAAGGATTATTTTAAGGGCCGTCAAAGTAGATACAAGTTGCAGAAGTATTGAGCAAAGTTTGTTCAAGTAATTTGTAACTGGAGATAAAGTTTTGCTCTAGTTCATCATTCATGTGAAGAAGTTGCTGTGTATGTGCACCGTAGGGTTTTATGACCAAGCATCTTCTTGATCTTCATCGTTGGGATGAACTGAAGAACTTTGTAGCCAACAACCTTCTCTAGTTGGTGACTAAAGTCACATACTGGGATCCGCACATTGGTTAGTCACGTACTTGGGAGCCGTGCATCGAAAGGGGAAATTGTCACTACAGAACAAGTCCAATTGGTATTGGGGTAAGGGTTCAACTATAGGTTGGTATAAGGTATTGGAATTCCTTTACTTGTAACCGCTTGTTTTGATAATAGTGAAATTTCAAGAGTGGTGACCTGAAAATCACCCGATGGGGTTTTTGCCATTAGGTTTTCCCCATTCGTAAAAAAATCACTGTGTTATTTATTTTCCACTGCATAATTAGTTTATTGGTGATTTTTTTGTGCTACCATGTGTTTGCATGATTAATTAACTTAATTAATTCATTTGGCTAAATTAATTGGTTAATTTATCACAAGGGGTCAATTCGTTTTTGGCCTATCACTTTCAATAAAATCATGCCTCTGATTGAAAGTTAACTGTCATTATAGTTTTTTAATTGATTGACGAGTTTTGATTGGGCCAACTAAGTCTAGTTGCAAGAATTGTACATGTCTCACCATCATACACTATTTTTATTATGCCAACCATTAAAAAATTCTATTTTAATCCAAGTGACAAAACCTATCACCAATAAGTTTCCCATCATTTATGAATGCTTTGTTATTGTGAATATTGAGTTTGTTGGGTGAATTCAGTGGTTTAAAATAGCATTTTTTAAGTGGTTGAGTAGAATAAAAATAGTATATTGAATTGGAAATAAGGCCAATTGCATTGTGGTTTAACAACATTTTTTTTTGGAAATGTCCACTATTCAAATCTTTCCTTCACAACTATTAAATAATAATAATAATAATAGTAAGGAAATAATATAGAGGTAGGTAAAATAGATAGGCTAAAATAGAAAAAAGTAAAATTTTAACCCTAATTTAGCTAAACATGTGATAAATGCTCTTAGCCTATAAACCAACAACCTAGTCCTTATGATTGTGCACAGGTTAGATTAGATGGATTGGGGAATTTAAAAAATAAATAAATAAATTACCAAATCACCATTGATGGTCTGAAACAATTCCAAACCATTACTAACCTACCAACTTCTACCATTGGTAGGTTGGTTGAAGATTTAGTAGTTTTGACACGACAGATTATATAAGTTAGCCTTACTGATGTGATGTATAATAAATTTTAAAAAATTATTTTACCATAGAGAGATAAAGTTTAGATGTTGTATTCCTCTAAATCATATAAACCATTGAATGAAAAAATAGCAAGCGAACCCCTTTCCTATATATATATATATAAAGCCCTAATACCCCTCTGAACTTTAGAGTAGTAGTCATCATACTCCCTGAACTTTTATTTTAGCCAATTTGCTCCTTGAACTTCACACATTCGCCAAATCAATATTTTTGCTACTCTACCGTTAAAAATCTAACGCCCCCACATTTAAAAAAAATTTCCAAAATTTTCATTGCTATCAAAGCATACAACTAGTAGAAATTGTATCTAGCCTTTTTGACTAACCACATTTTGATCTTTTCTTTTAAAATTGCCCTAATGTTCACAAGTTAGAGGTTGTGCATGCAATACTACTACTACCACTTCTATTACTATCATCATGGTACTCATCTATTTCCCTATCATCCCTATCATTAGACGAAGAAACTAAAATCTCAACCATTTATAAGAAAGCTCTAAAGAAGAAAACCTTAGACGAGGAAGGAGATAATACCTGATGCTAGATGAAGAAGACTAAGGACGGAAGAGGACTTCTAGATGATGGCAAAGGACGAATCGAGATAAGAATCTTAGAAGAGAAAATTTGAGAAAGTGAAAGGGTAAGAGAGGTCTTGAGCTATTTATAGGTGACCAGCAAGGTCACTGAAGCGATGTGGACCAACCAAAAGGCACCATGTGGCCACTTTCCCCAAGAACGAAGCGATGCGACCTCCTGGCCAGTTAGATCAAGTCACACAGCTACATCTATGTTGATTGATTTCATCTTTGGATGCCACGTGTTTGACCCATCAATGAATCAAAAAGTGCCACGTGTAAAAATTTTTTAGAAAAACCGAAAAAAAGCAACACAAGGTAAGTACGACAGGAGCACAGACGACCTATGAATGAGGAGGCAATTGATGGTGATCAACAACTAGTAGTCTTCGTTATAAGGTTGTCCAAGACCAATAACTGCCAAAACAGCCTTCAGAAATGAGAAATGAGAAATATGCACCACAAACATAAAATATGGACGTCGAAGCATATCACACGTCGTCCAAAGAGAATCTTGCCGTCTAAGGAGAACTAGATCGTCCATACCACAAGCAAATATGGAAGACCAATAAACACTTAGTAAAATTCTAAGTGTTTTCCACAATCTCAAATGGTTAGACCTTTAACCCTCATCTCGGAACATGGGGTAAATTCCTCGAAATTCGCTCCACTCTCCCCACTAAGTCCACACATCTCCCATGATATTAATGGCACCTAACAAGTAGACTTACTTCAAACTCTCTATAAAAGAGACCAAGCCTCATCCAACCAGGGTACGTATTACTATTTATCCACTCACTACACTTGTGTTCTAGAGAGAAAACCGACTTAACCATTGGAGGGTCCTTGGCCGGTTCACCCTGGTCACCTTCAACAGTCTCTTTCTTCCTCTTCAGGTCATTCAACCATTGTTTAAGCCAAGAGCATTTAGCCTACTAATTTTCATACATAATCGTGAACTATATGAAAGTTATTATTAAAAATTTAGTTATGAATGGAAAATTGTGACAATATATCCAAAAAAAAAAAAAGAGCCACATTGTAAGCACGAAGCATATGTGATGAGGCTAGTATTAATAAAAGCGAAAACACCATTTTGATCCTTACATTTTGAGGTCATGGTCAATTTGCTCCATATATTTTGATAATAGTCAATTAGGTCTCGAGATCTAAAAGGAGGAGGGTGGGTTGGGTTTTCGAAATCTAGAAGCTTTCAACTTGGCACTTCTCGCCAAGCAAGGCTAGAGATTACAAACTAATACCAACTCTCTAGTTTACCGTGTCCTCAAAGCTTATTACTTCCACACTGTGATTTTCTACATGCGGAGTTGGGCTCGAAACCTTCCTTTGCATGGTGAAGCATCATGGCTACCCAAGATGTAGTTAAGGCTGGAAGCAGATGGCAAGTAGGTGATGGCTCCTCTGTTCAGATTTGGCTTGATAAGTGGCTCCCAAAACAAACCACCTTTCGAGTCATCTCCCCACCAACTACAATACCTGCTGATTCACGGGTTTGCACACTCCTAAATGAAGATAACAGGGAGTGGAAAGAAGACATGATACGGAAAATCTTTCTACCAGATGATGTCAATGCCATTCTGGGCATTCCAAGAAGCCGAACTCAAGCCAAAGATCATCTAATCTAGGCCTACACTCCAAGAGGTTTTTTCACAATCAACAGTGCCTACAAGGTGGCCTTATCCCTATCTCCCCATGCAAACTCATGTACGGCATCAAATGAGCCTGACCACACTCACTTCTGGAGCACTATCTGGGGTCTTAGCATTCCAAACAAAGTAAAAACATTTATCTAGAGAGCTAGCCGCAAAATATTACCCATTAAAACAAACCTTTGCCATCATGGAGTCCTGGATGAAGCCTCATGTGAAGCTTGCGGCTTGGGCGAGGAGACTAGTGGACACCTCTTCTGGTACTGCACAGCAGCTCACGAGATTTGGGAAGCATCTGGACAAGGCCGGCCCTAGGCCTAGGCCATCACCTGGGGCCTCCTACTAGGGAAAGACTCCCAAATTTTGGAGTAAAAATTAATATATTTTTTTGGAAATATAGATTTTTTTTTTCTACTTTTAAGAAGTCTCAAATAACATGAGTCTTACAAATATATATGTCATTAATCACAAGAAATATAACTTAGATAGGAAAATGCACTTTAAGTTTTATTTCAAAGACATTCACAAATTGATGTGATAATTAATATGATTTGTGGAAGTCAATAACTTGTTAAATGCATTTTTGAAATACTTTTTGTGATTGGTAATACATCTTTGTAAGTCTCATATTGTAAAATTTATAATATCTATAACATCATTCATTCAAATATTTATTTATTATATTCTTGAAGTGTCACTAATTACATTCATTACTACATCGTTTCTAAGTGTTTTTGTAGTAAAATTTATTTTAGCTTTAGCATTCTTCCAAAAAAATAAAAAGCATATTACAAAATAAAAAGAATATAGTTTTGTTATAAAAAATAATGATATTAAATGATAGTTAAATATTATTTAAATGATAACAAAAAAGTTCTTTTTTTTTTTTTTAGAAATAATTACCACATACTAAATTTGTTGTAATTTAAATATATTCTAAATTTGCCTTTGGCCAAAAGAGTCTCATTTAAATATATTGCCTTAAAGCCTCTAAATTTGTTGGCCGCCCCTGCATCTGGACTACCACTAGATGGTAGAGGCACACGCTACAGGGAGTTTGTAAACCTTATCTGGCACCTAATTTTTATACAGCACGTGGGGAAAGAACTGCTTGAGCATTGACACAATTGCTTGGTGCATGTGGTATAATAGAAATAAAACAAGGCATGAAGCCCCACCCCAATCCAGCGGAGAGATAATCCATAAGGCCCAAGTCATACTTGAGGACTACCAGGCTACTAGCTTCCCACTTCCGAAAGCCTCATCATAAGGAACATGCAGACACACGGTGGACCCTGCCAGATTACCCATGGTATAAAATCAACGTGGATGCGGCTGTCTTCTCAAACACCAAGGCTGTGGGAATTGGTGTCGTGGTGCGTGACCATGAAGCTCTGAGCAAGCGCATACAACTACCACTGGGACCACTTGAAGCTGAAGCGAAAGCCATGGAAGAAGCAGTTTACATTGCCAGAGATATTGGACTACAAGATGTTATCTTCGAGACCGACTCATCAACTATCTCAGGTGCTCTCACCGATACATCCACAGCACCAGCTACTGTTAAGGACATCATTAGGGGCACCCATCACAGCTTGCAAGATTTTCGAAGAACTCAGATACTGCATAATAGGCGACATGGAAATATAACAGCACACGCTTTGGCACATCATGCCAAAGGTATTGATACTTTTGTTACTTGGTTAGAGAAACCCCATCGTGCATTGAATCCTTTGTGTTTCAAGATGCTTTGTATTTTTCCTCTTCTTAAAAATATTCCCGTATTTCTCATAAAAAAAAATATAAAAATTAATTCTCTATTATTTTCAATTTATATTTAATTTGGTTCCTATGGTTAACTTAATAACAAAAAAAAATATCTATATGGCAAATATGATGCACAATTGTCACACGTGTTGTATCGGTGGCTTCGGTGGTCTTTTCCCTCTCAGTATGTATGATTTTATTTCGCTCAAAATTAACATGTTCTTGTTTTTTTGTGAAATGCTCTATTTAGTAAAGTTTTTTTTTGGGGGGGTTGAATTTGGGGTTAACTTGAATTGAATGTATGTGTTACAACGTGGTTATTTGTATTGTGAATAGGGGTGACAATTTTTATCCATATCCACTCCATGAACTCATTTATTACCCACCTTATTTAGATAAGTCTTAACCCAACTCATTTGAATATTTTGATTAAATAGATAAAAATTCATTTGGTTATTTAATTAGATGGGTCTAAATGAATAATCCTACTCCTACCTACTAAACCCAATTAAATAAACTCACTAATTCTCAAACCCTTCTAAAATCTCAAATTTAAATAAACAGTCTCACTCACATTCTCACTCTCCCTCAAACATTTTCCCTCATATTTTCTCAGTAACCAAACAGAGAGATAACCGAGCTAAACATCGTGGCAGTTCTTATTTGCTCTCAATTTTCTCAACACAAAGCAAAACAGAATTTTTTTTAGAGTCGGAAAAGCGAAAAGCTCAGAAAGAGGAGAAAAAAATGTTGGGTATGGGAGACGGGTATGTGGGCATGGCCCAAGACGCCGTGAGGATTCGCCGGTGTTCTCGTTTTCTTGTACGAATCCAGATGGGTCACCGATATCGACGAACGATGTTTTCGTTAACGGTTAGATCTGGCCCATATTTCCGATATTTAACCGAGATCTTTTGTTCGATGGTGGTTACGACGGAGATTTGAAGTCCAAGCTCGATTCTTTAAGTCTCCGGTCACCATTGAGGAAGCTGTTTGTGGAATCGGCGTCGGAATCCGATGAGCTTGAAGGAGTCCCAGCCGAAACGGTGGACGGTGCAAGCTAGCAGAAGCCCTTCCCATGTACCCCATGTTTGTTTCTCGGGAAAGTTTTGTTTTTCCATGAAAATTTTTTCTCTCCTTTTAACTTCTCCGCATTTCATGAATTTTATTGGGCTTTCCTTAGCTATATGATGTTGCTAGGGCTTTATTTTTCTTTTCTTTTCTTTTTCTTTTTCTCTTGGTAATATTTTCTCAGTCCTTTTTTTTCCCCCTTCCTCTGTGGGTTTGTTTGGCTGCTGAGAAGTGAATTTTGTGAAGGGAAAATGAAAGGAAATAACAAGAAAAGTGATTTTTGAACTTTTTAATTTTTGTTTTTAAAGTTTTTAACAAGTTATTTATTTATTTAGATCATATTGGGTTAAATGGGTGGGTTACTAATTGAATGGGTTGAGCGGGTGATGGATAATTAATTTATATATAAATGGTTCATGAATGGATAAATGGGTAATTACACACTAATCCATTTATGACTCAATCCATTTATGACCCAATTTACCCATTTTCCACCCCTAATTGTGAATAGGTTGTTGGAAAAAGGAGGTTTGTTTTGTATTACGAACTGACTTTACTTTTGTTTTTTTTTACCAAAATCCATATTACAACAACCCTTTAAATATTGGGTGAATTGTCAATTTCGTTTCTAAATTATATTTTTAGTCATAAGTTGGTCCTTCTGTCCATCGCAAACTGTAAGTACCACTTTTTCTAGAACTCGAGTTTTAGAAACTCGAGTTCCTCATTAGTGTTGCCACCATGGCACTGCTGAGTTGGATTCGTGCGATTAAAAAACATTATGTGGCACTCGAGCTTGGTAAACTTGAGTACCATGCAACATAGTACTCGAGTATACCAGGTTCGAGTACCATTTATAAAAAAAAAATTAAAAAAAAAAACAAAAAAAAATTAAAAAATTTACACAGTACTCGAGTTTACCAAACTCAAGTACTGTGTAAATTTTTTTTTTTTCTTGTTTGGGGATAATCAACAAATAAACATAAAGATAAAAATAAGTAGTTTTTTTATGTTTTTATTTATTTAAATAGAAGTATTGTAAAATATAGAGATTTTAATTTCGAAATATGAATTTAATTTCTACATTAATTAAAACTAGTGTATGACCCGCACAATGTGCGGGTTAATTAGTTTTATTTATTTATTTTGAATTAGGATACTTTTATTTGTTATTTATGGTAAAATAAATAAAACTCTCTAATTTATAGGTATGGTATCTTAAAATTTTAAAGAAGCTCTATTAATATGGTATTACAATTTTCACTTATTTTATGAAGCTAACAAAATGAAAATGAAGTGACGATAATTATTTTAGAATACCTATCATCACTCACTTGAAGTGTCAATGCTAGGTTTGTAATGCCCTTGATAATAACAGCCTTCAATCTTCTATATGTTCCAATCCTTAATACATATTGGGTTACACCTCACCCACATAAGTAATAACCACTAACCATATACTTAATAACCGCTAACCATATACAAAGTATATGGTAAACTTCATTCTCAATAAAAAGAAAGTAAACTTAATAAATTTAATATTGAGTTTTATTTTTAGGACCCAATGTATAATGATTGTAAATTTTTTAAGTGAAAGAAAAAATAAAAAGAGTGATTAGATTCTTATTAAAAATAAAAGCAAAAAAATTGTCCTAGTGTAAATAAAGATACATATTGGGTATTTTGTGAAGCATGAACTTTCGAAGAATGCTCCTATTAAATTACTTTTACTATTCCCAATCCCATCCATGATTGAGATTTATCTCACTTCTACTATTCCTATAAAGTTACTTTTCCTTTCCTCCATATTCTTCTTCAATTCTTTACTTCTTCCTCGTTAGTGAGCCTCTGTGAACTCCCATCACATCTTTTTTTTTTTTTCCTTTTCACCATGCTTTTCTGCTAACATTTTTAAGTTTCAGTTTTTTCTTTTTTTAATAATCATTCAGTCTCATGAAAAATAGCACATGAAAATATTATCACCTTTCAACTAGCTGTAGTAAATCCAACAACTTTCTTGCCATAGTAAATTATTCTTGTAGAGCGAACATTAATTCGAAACTTCCATCACTTTTTGTAGGGAAAAAATGGTTCAAAAGGTAAATATAAATTGAGAGAGGTTTTGAATGGAAGATGGCCGTTGTAGTTAATTTCGCAACTACCTAAGATCACGTTGTTTCGGATTTCTATTAATTGGTTGAAAGAGTTATGGGCGGTGTTTATTGATAAAAGTTGGCAAACAATAGTCCACTTAAGCATTTTTTAAATCTAACGGTTCCTAAAGCATTTTTCTTTCAATGGCGAAGGAGTGCAATGCTTGATTTTTTAAATCCTGAAGACATGAAAGGCACAACGTTTTGCTTTTTATTCCATGCTTTTGACTGGTAGTGTGGCAGATTTTTAAGTGGGATTTTTTCCTACATGTCACAACCTCCTCCTTAATTGTAGGGCAAGGTTTCTGCTATTATATATAGTAGCTAGTCGCTAACTTGGGATTATATAACTCTATCTAGTCGTAGTTGGTTAGGCATCGAGTTCTAAGAATTTTACCATTTGAATAGAGCTAACCAGAGCCTGGAGGTAAAATTTGAGTTGGTATATGGCAAGATAATTCTTTGCCAAAAGCACATAATTAGAGAAATACCATACCATATCATAAGCTTTTTGGAAAATAATGCTGAATAGAAAATAATTTTATGCAGAGTAAAACTGTTCACTCTCTTTTCTTCATAAATTATTCTCTGTTCACTGTTTAAAAAATTATTCACTGCTTTCTCATAAAACACTTAGTGAAATCATGTTTTCTAAATTTAAAAGCCAAATCTGAATGCTTTTTCATGTTTAAATTTCACAATAATTGAATTTGTTTTTCTGCATTGATAAAATTTGTTTCTATGTTAATAAAATTTTCTCTCTACACATCATGTTTACTGTATATTCGAATTTGCTTACTGCATTCATAAAATCTATTTTTTACATTAAGTAAAACTGTTCACTATTTTCTCATAAAAATTGTTCACTGTTTTCTGCATAAACGGTTTTTAGCATTGGTGCAATTATTGCACTTAAATGGTTTTTGTGTTTTTTTTTTTAAATATGTAACCATGTGAATAATGGAAAAACTCCATGAAAGAAAAATGAATGATTTGTATAAATCACCTAATGGTAAATGCCTCGAAAAATTCGAATTTGTAAAAAAGTTTGAATAAGTTGAATGTAGAAATTCCAGAAAAATCGATGGAAAATCAATGAATGTACCAAATGGTGAAGGTGTACATAAGATGTACAGATAGTCTAGACTTGTTGAGAAATTTGATTTTGTTGAAAGTACAAAATAATGAAAATTCAATGGAAAAGTATGTATGTTAGATGTATAAATCATATGAATTTGTTTAAAAATTCAAATTTGTTGAATGTACAAAACTGTGAAAACTCAAGGAAAAATTATGTATATTAGATGTACAGATAGTACGAATTTGTTGAAAAATTTAAATTCGTTGATTGTGTAAAATCGTGAAAATTCAAATGAAAATTGAAGAACATAACAAATTGAGTAAACTTAATAGAAAATTAATTACATTAGATGTACAGATCATCCAAATTTGTTTCCAAATTTGAAGTCGTCAAATGTACAAAATCGTGAAAATTCAATTTAAAACTATGTACTAATGTACTAATCATCCTGATTTGATAAAAATTTCAAAATTGTTGAAGATACAAAATCGTGAAATCTTAATGGAAAATCGAAATTGTTGAACGTACCAAATTGTGAAAATTCAATGGAAAGTTATGTACATTAGATGTACAAATCAGGAGTTTGTCCATTATTCATATGGTTACATATTTTTCACTATTATCCATGACTTTGTCCATTATTCATTATTTGTCCATTATTCACTATTATTTGTCCATTATTCATAATGGACAAATAATGGAGAAGACTTAGTGTGAGATGAAGGGAGAGAGAGAGATCCCAGCTAGTGCAGTAAGATCATTATGGTGCCGAGGCATGCTCATGGACGTAATATATGTAGTGAGTAAAGAGAATCGTCTATGAGAAGTATGAGTAATGAGTGAGAGTATGTAGTAGTACTGTTGGAATGTACTATTGGGATAAGTAGGTGTTTAAGAATTGAGCTATGAGAAAGTATTTGTGAGTTAGGAGCAGGGGAACTTAGCTTCCATGCTTGAAACTAAGAACTTAGAGGCTTTTTCAGAGCTTAGAGAAAGCTTAAGTAGAGAGGTTAAGGTAGAAACTTTTCTGGTGTAAGTCTTAGTGTCTTGTTGGTTGTTGAAGCATTAATGGAGAGCTCTTTTTATAGTAGGATTTTCAGGGGGTGATTAGCAAATAATCTTTGCTAAATCTTCCCCAATCTCCAGAAAATCTTTAGAGAAACGTTTTTAAGATTTTTAGCTAAGAGTAGTAAGCTTAACTTTTGAAAGTTCTTGTTGTTCTGGGCAATAACAGTTGGGTTTTTGGCTTTAGCATTGAATGCTGATTAGCTTTGGCTGATGGGATTAGAGCATGCTTTTAGGCTAATGATCTGGTTGTGCTGCAACTAGAATCAGAGTTCCTAGGGCAGATTGGACCACCCCAAGCCAGGTGTCAATCTTGGAGCCCTTATTGGAACTCTGCTGGGATCCCTTTTGGTGCCATCCAAATCACATTTCCCTAAGTTTCCCCATTTGGGGTTCATGTGCTTGGTTCATGAACCTGAAAATACATATTTTTGGTATGAAAATGAACTGATTTTTGTGTTGTTTCATGAGCTTTACTGGTCTGGTAATGGCAGCTTTAGTTTCTTGGTTGTATGTGCTGAAGAAGAAAGAAACAATAGCTGGCAGAAGCCTTTTCAACTTTCTCAGCTTTCTGTCACATCATCTTTAGCTTTATGTCACTTGAGAAATGATAGGACTTCAGCTTGTAGATAAAGGATTCTTCCCCTGTTGGACACGTGTCCATGTTCTGATTAGATTAGACAAGTTGTGGCTTGATGGGAGGGAGCTCCAGCAGTTCCCTTTTTGCTGAAATTCAGCTAAGTAGTTCACGTGTTTTCCAATCTGTTGGGATTTGTGTGTGTGGGCCAGCCAAACCCAGTTGGGCTTTGTTGATAAGCTTGCTTGGGCTTGGTTTTAATCCTACAAGATGAGTAGTTTTGCCATGGGTTATACTCATGGGCTTTATAGTTAGTTGCTTATGGCAATAATAGTCATAGTTTCCATAAAGTTTTGTGAAAGAGATATTTCTTGAATAATCATATTTTCCCATGAGAGGGGGATTTAGCAAGTGTCAATAATATTTGAGTTTTGTAAGTGTGTGCCAAAATAGTATTTGGGCTTTGAGTATAAAGTAATTATTTTTCTTGCCAAAATAGTATTTTGGACTTTGTGAAATAGTTGCTAAAATGATATTTAGATTTTGTAGAATTGTGCCAAATTAATCATTTGGGCTTTGTGAAATAAATGCCAAATTAGTATTTGGGCTTTGTAGAATAGTACCAAATTAGTATTTGGGTTTAAGGGAATAAGTGTCAAATTATTATTTGGGCTTTGTGAAATAAATGCCAAATTAGTATTTGGGCTTTGTAGAATAGTGCCAAATTAGTATTTGGGCTTAAGGGAATAAGTGCCTAATTATTATTTGGGCTTTAAGAAAAATAGTTGCCAAATTATTATTTGGGCTTTGTAGAATAGTGCCAAATTAGCATTTGGGCTTTTGAAAAAGTATTGCCAAGGATAGTACTTGGGCTTCTAGTATTTGTAAAATTTTGCCAAACTAGCATTTGGGTTTTTAGAAATAGTGTAGAGATAATTGCCAAATTAGTATTTGGGCTTTATGAAAGAGTGTAAATATAGTTGCCAAAAGAATATTTGGGCTTTATAAAGTAGTGCCAAATTAGAATTTGGGTTTTGTGAAAATAGATGCCAAATAGGAATTTAGGCTTTGTAGAAATGATTTTGAGATTTTGTAAAGTATTGCCGTGTAGCAACGGGCTTTGTAAATAGTGCCACATCATAGTGAGCTTTAGAGTTAGCCACATCGTAGTGGGACTTTTGAAATTAGCCACATCGTAGTGGAACTTTGAATTAGTTACATCGTAGTGGGACTTTTGGAATTAGCCACTTCGTAGTGAGACTTTGAATTAGCCACTTCATAGTGGGACTTTTGGAATTAGCCACATAGTAGTCGGACTTTGAATTAGCCACATCGTAGTGGGACTTTTGGAATTAGCCACATCGTAGTGGGACTTTTGGAATTTTGGGCTTTCTTTGGGTTTTGCCCACAAGCCGAATGATGTTAGGCTTTGTGTGGGAATAATGTAATTTTGCGGCCCAATTTTGGTAGTAATATGATGAGTATTTTTGTGAAAACCTAAGTTGGATAATATGTGGACTATAATGGGTAATATTTGTGAGAGGGCCCATGGCAATTTATGGGCTTGTGTAAGGAGCATTTGCGAAGGCCCAATAACATGGAGAATGTTTGGGTAATATATATGGGAAATATTTATGTGGGTTTTATATAGGAAAATTGGTGGGCGTCCAATATCATGAAGAATATTTGAATAATGTGTGAGAAATATTTATGTGGGCCTAGAATAATGTATAGGCTCATGTAGGTATTTTGTGAGTGGGCTAATGAAATTAGGGTCCGAAAATTTGTACCTTAACAACTTTTATAATAATTACTTTTTTTTTTTTTTTTTTGATAAGCTACTTAACTTCTCTTATATGAAAAATTATTGAATACTCTGAGAGTATCATAAATGCGTAGTTTCTCCTCGCACATAAATTGTGGATTTTACCATAAATTTAATTAATGAATTCCACTATTATGTGAGAGTTACTCGTCTTTTATATGCATGAAATCTTCCATATAATATTTATTAGGTGATTTCAAGAATGAATTCCTTAAGAGTGACCATAATATGTTGCTTAAAATATTTAAATCTAGGACTTTGTGAATCTCAAGAGGTTTGGAAAATTACCGCACCAATCCAGCTTAAATCAAGTGTAAATCTCTCTCTCTCTCTCTCTCTCTCTCTCTCTCTCTCTCTCTCTCTCACACACACACACACACACATATATATATATATATGTCTGTTGAACGCTTTTGGTACCTAAAGTTTTAAGTGTGCGTTATTGGTCACTGAAGTTTTAAATATGAGTGCTATTAGTCCCTCTGTTAACTTCCGTTAGTTTGTTTGCCTATGTGTCTAACAAAACAATGATATGGCATATTTTAAATGACGTGGCAACATATTTATTATTAAAAAATTATACATTATATTATACACATCAAAATTGGCTAAACGCAAATAATATGGGTCTTCAACGCATCAAACCCATGTCTTTCTCCAAATTCAAAGTTCCTAGATTTCATTATCTTTTCCTCCTTTTTCTCAGAATCCAAACAAGACCAAGGAATATGTTTATGGAGAGATAGAGAGAGAGATTGTAACCAAGGCTGGAGATATCTACATAATTGCATCTATATATACACGACTAAGTAGAAATCTCTCAGGAAAAAAAAATACCCATCTTTCAAAATTGAACACTGAAAAATCCTTAGACCCTCAAATTAAATGTTTACGGTATAATAATTTCAATATGTATTTGATCAAATGGTTAACAGCAAATACTCAATAGAATGATCACTTCCATTTCTCACCCAAAGAATTAATGAAACCAAAGAATATAAAGTTTTAGGTTCAACGAATATATGTATCTACATGTAAAATAAGTGTTTATGCATAGTGCGGCAATGGAGTTTTGCAATAGCAAAATCCTTTAAAATATATATTAGTTATTTGATTTTGAATTGAACATATTTCTAGACCCTGTTTGGATTTTGAGAAAATGAAGGAAAATGAAAAAAATAATCAAGGTTCTTTGATGTTGGAGAAAGATCCAATTTTAATGAGTTTGATGTGTTGAAGACCCACATTATTTGAGTTTACCCAGTTCTATGTTTATAATATGATGTATAATTTTTTAATAATAAATAGGTTGCCACATCATTGTTCTGTTAAACGCATAGACAAACAAACTAACGGAAGTTAACAAAGAGACTAATAACACTCATATTTAAAACTTCAGGAACTAATAACGCTCGCTTGAAACTTTATGGACCAAAAGCGCTCAGCAGGTAAACTTTAGGGACTAACATTGTAGTTTCACCTAAAATTTAACTTGAATATATGTATTAATTTGTTAATATAGTGTTAGCTTGTTAGGTGAAAATAACCTCAAAGATGTTCAGTTGTCGGTAATTCAAGGGCATTTACCCCCAAAGGTTAAGCAATTTTTGCTCATGCCCAAGGGCCGAGACTTACAAAACAATTTTAAAAGGTAACCACTCTCTAGTTTAAAAATGGACGGTACGAAAGTAATTGTCATGTATTTAGAATATGTCACGCCAACAAAAATTGTAAAATTAAAATTAAAAAAAAAAAAAAAAAAACCAGCATGGAATTTGGCTATTCTTATACTTTTTTTTTTTTTTTTTTGAGAGGCTATTCTTATATTTATCTAGTCAGATTATGGATTCTACAAAATAATTTGGTTTTAGGATTCTTATACTAGCAATTTATACCCTTTTTTTTTATAAGAAGCAATTTTTACTTTATAGAGGCATCAATGATGAGCAATTTTTTTTATACGCTTAATTCATTCCCAATCTCGTTAATAAAAAAGAAATAAAAATCCCTTACAATTTCATCAATTTTCCAAATTAAGCAGCAAAACTTCAGATTATTTACTGGTTGTTTTACAGAGCCATTAAGAGTGAACAGATTATTGACATTTTTTTTGGTTTAGAAAGACCAAATTACGCATTAAAAGATAGTGACATCATTCATTTTAGCTGGAAACACTTTGAATGAGAACTCAATTGGAAAAAAAAATGATAGGCTGCCTGATCAGACTGATCTTTCCTAATCGGTTGGATAATGCCAAGTACATGATAAAAATAAAAGAAAGCTGTTTTTCTGGCCATTATTTATAGTTCCAACCGCATGGCCCAAAATTTACTGTGCATGACACATTTGCGTAAGAACCCCATCATGCGGGAGAAATTATAAGGTCCACATGGTGGACAAGTGACGTGGTCTACCATTCTATTAAAAGACTTACAGTTGTTTAAAATTGCTGAGTTAGAAATTTTTTTAAAATAGAAACTGATTACTGGCTCAGTAATTTTAAACAAGTGAGCATCTTTTTGTGGAATGGTGGACAAGTGACGTGGTGCACCAGAGGATTGTATAATTTCTCGTCATGCGAGGTAGAAGTAAAAACCATAGTTTTAAAAACCGGACCAAACCAGCCAGTCTGACTGGTTCAACCGAGAACTGGGAGCTAGTCTAGTTCGGTAAAAACCCTCAAAACCAGGTAAAAACCGGAGTTGAACCGGAAATTTTAAAAAAAATGGTTCGATGCCCAGTTCAATTTTTAAAACCATGATAAAAACCCCATTCTTCAGCCCCTACTTCACCCCATTGCGATTCCATAGTATAATTATCCTAAAATAATCCAAAAATTAAAATTATTAACAATTTGTTAATACTTTTTTTTATAGGAATTTTGTTAATACTTAAAAGACTAGTCGGCTTATCAAAAAAAGGAAAAAAAAGACTAGTATGACTACATAGCTCAAATTCCAGCTATGCCATAGTCCGTAGTTGTATTGAAGCTATACATACTAACTTTTAGCTGAACAATTTCTTGCTCAAACAAACTGAGCTACATTAAGTAAATGCTTTGAACAAGAAATTAGATATATATTGGGTAGGTCCATGACCACCTTTTATATATATATATATATATATTAGCTTTTTGTTTCTTAGGAAAGCAAAAAAAAAAAAATTAGATTTCTTTTTTTGAAAAATTATGGCTTACTTAATTGAGATGTCCAAAATTCCAAATGATAAAACCCTATATAAAAAAAATTTCTTTCAAACTAATTAGGATTTCATATTTGGTTGATTCTCACCCCACAAAAAAAAAAAAAAAGGATATTATATTTATATTTTTAGCTTAGGATTTTTCTAGTAGTTTCCATTTAGTTTAACTAGTAAAATATTTTGTTCTCAAATCAATTACTATCTTAAATTAATCAATTGGATCCTTTTTTATTTTTTAATTTTCCTTAAAATAACAATAATTATAATAAATATATAGAAAAAAAAAAAAAAAAAAACCTATGTGGATTCATGTACTCATACTTTTCTAATTGAGTGATCCTGTTTGGAATCAAATCCCTTGCAAAGTAACCATAAAACATGTAGGAGGTGGTATCTTGTATAGCAACTATATATTACTTCATATTGTTGGGAATATTTTCCCAAACTTGCTTAGAGAACGCTAACTTTTGCTTTCTTTTGTTCAATACTTCGATCTTTCCCAGGATCCATCTCTAACTTGAAAGAATTGAAATTGGATTGGGATGATACCGAGAATCAGTCAAATGGTCGACTTTTTGGGGAGTTCTTTTGCAAATTAGAAGTTCTCACATTGTACGACAAAGATGGTAAATTGATAGCAATCCCTTCGGTATTTGCTGAAGGATTATCCTATCTTAAGTTTCTTTCCATCATTAATCTCTTCTTTGAAGAAATTTTTCGTGTCAATAATAGAGGACAATATGTTGGGACGTTTGAATGTTTGACAAAGTTCTATCTATGTAAAATGCCCAAGTTGTTGCATTTGTGGAAGGAAAACTCTGAACAAGGTAGGGCATTTCGAAATTTGGTGATTCTAACAGTATTAGAATGTGGAAGATTAAAACATATAGTGCCATCCTCAATGTATTTCCGAAATTTAAATAATTTGGAAGTATCTTTATGTTATGGGTTGATTAGTTTAGCAACTTCCTCAACAGCCAAAAGTTTGGTCGAACTCAAAAAACTGACTTTAATTATATGAATGCAAGAGAATGAGAGAAATAGTAACAAGCGAGGGATAATGTGAAGCAAGAGATGAGATTTGTTTCAAACAACTGAAATTTTTGGGGCTTTATGATTTACCCACACTGAGAAATCACTGGACAATCTAACTGTGATCGGATGTCTGGAAATGAAGATCTTCTCTAATGGAGTCTTAAATATGTCGAAGCTAAAGGAAGTTAGACTAGATGAAAACGATTGGTCCCCAGTCCCAACATAACTGTTAGAGGAGGAAGATGTAAATAGCAATAGCACCATAAACAGATATTGGGAGGAAAACTATGACCCATGCTTGCCACAACTATTCACTAAGAAGGTATGATGTTCTAACACTTTAAGATATGATAAATATTTAATTATCAAGTATTAACAAATAAAAAGTTAAATTAGAGGATTTGAATAAGAGATTATAATTAATTTAATTAAAATTTGTGTAAAGAACATAAAATCTAATTCAATCAAAGTTTTTAATATTGGATTGCTATATATTAAAAAAAGAAAAAAGTTTTACTTAGTTCTATGTTACAAAGATATATAAAAGAAAAAGTTGTTCACAAACACATACTATTTTGGCAATCATTTTTTTTTTTTTTTTCATATTTACCATCTAGCTGACATATAAATTTCCATTTTATTTATGAATTTAGTATTTTTCCTACATTGGTAAAATGCTCGTTTCTCCTATATTATATAATAAAAAAATGTTGAAAAATTTATGAAAATATATACCATTTTGATCCTTATTTTTTGGGGTCATAGTCAATATAATCTCCTACATTTTAGTTTCAGTTAATTTAGTTCCTACTATTAATTTACTAACAAAAATTACCTATAAGTTGACTATAAATAAAAAAATAACATAGACCAAAAATTAACTTAATATCAAAATATAGGAACCAAATTGATAATAACTCCAAAATGTAAAAACCATAATAATATTTTTGCCATGATTTTTTACGTAAGCATATATCTTTTGCTTACACTGATATAAAAACACATTTAATAATCTAATGTTTGTTTCTAATTAATTTGGTTTAAAAAGACTTGATATTTGTTCTTGTGCTTGTTGGATTTTATGACTTAGGTAATAATTGCATGTCTATTTGGCATTAATTTTCTCTTTCGTCTCACATTGTTTTTGAATTAGTTTTTCATATAGGCCAGTAATTTGAACTTCTTTTATTGTAGACCAATGCAAGCACAAGTGAGGATGGAGAGGAAAATGGTGTTGATGACTCAATGTAAGATTCAAGTGATATGGGAAAGGAAAATGCTGGCAATGACTTGGAGGATGACTGATCAGTAAGATTCAAAATGTGTGAGGTGATGGGTAATGGTTTTTTTTTTTTAGATAATTAAAATATATAACAAAAAGAGCCGTAATGATAAGATTTAATTAAATAGATTTACGTGGCAAGATTTTTTTTTATTTTTTTTTTTTAAACGACAAGTTTTTATTAGTTGAGTATACAAGGAAATATGGGATGTAAGGTTTTGGACTCCTGCAAATGAGGTCTTATTTTTCAACCTTTATATATTTTAAGAATTTTATCTATTTTCTTATTGTCAAATCACGAAGGGGGCAGGATAAGCTCATGAGGCTCCACTGCTGCAACAGATTCACTACCCATGGCTTCCGTGAGCGGAGGTTGCTTCAAATTGTTGCAGCTGTGGTTCAGACATGCAATCATCTTCATTCTAATCACAACTTCTGTTTGATCTCTGAAGAACAGTATTTACAAAAGAAATTCCTTGGAACAAAATCTAGTTGGCATTTGGATTTTACAAAATAAAAGAAGAGAATGATATATGAAATCAGCTTGATTTTGAAGGTAGCTTAGAAGCAAAGATTCATTTTAGAAATGAATACCATTTTTCTGATGTGATATATTTTTCTCAATGCTTCTACCAACTGGGTTGTTCCTGCCTTAAACCATTAGTTCTTTACTGTTTTTATGTTCTGATTCATTGATATGGTATTTGGTCTTATAATATTTACAAAAAACTAATTTGTAGGGATTTAGATGCTATTGCAACCATTTTTCCCTGAATTCATTACTAAAAACCCTGAAACTTACTGTAGCACTTTTTTCAGGATTACAATTTCAAGTGACAAGAGTAATAAATTGGCAGTGGCAGAGGAAGCGAAATGAAGCAAAGGCGTGTCCGAGCTGTAACCCTCAGAGCAAGTACCAATAGAGGGAAAATTATTAGGTACTCTTAGAGTATCATAAATGCGTACTTCCTCATCTCACATGAATAGTAGGTTCTACCATAAATTTAATTAATGGAACCCATTATTTATGTGAAAGGAGAAAATACATACTTATTGTACTCTAGAAGTACACAATAATTTTCCCCATTGGGGAGCCTTGTTTTGAAAAGCCCCGTTGAAAGATTCGTTTCCTTTTGGAAATCAAAGCATGGCTACTGAAATGCAATTTCTGATTTGTAAATGGCTGGCCAGAGAGTTCCGAGGGACTATTGTGAACGAGAAGCTTTATTTGCGTTACTAATCATTAGAAATTTAGAACTATAATATGTTGCTATTCCTCGTTACAATGAAGTGGTTAGTTTTGATTAGCAGCAAACAGTTAACACAACCATTGTTTGACTATGGGCCTAATTCGTATGTGTAGGACGAAAGCTGAGAATCACACTAAATGAGCCCAACCCAACGAACCTGGGAGTTGGGACAAAAGGATGCACAAACCTTAAAGTAAATTTTATAATTTCAAAAGTAATAAATAAATCTTGAGGTTTGAAAAGTTAATAAATTAAACCCTTCACTCATATTAAATCCCAAAAACATTATTTCACTTAAATGGGCAAATATTTAATTTCTTTTACTTCTTTAAAATGTAATTTTCTCTCTTCTTCTTCTTCTTCTTCTTTTTTTTTTTTTTTTTTTGGTGGGTCTAGTTAGAGCATATGTTAATAGTTTATTTTAAGAAAATTTTTGTGAAAAATTGAAAAAGCTTTAAAAAAGTGACAATTTTTTCAATTTTCCATAAAAAGTTTTTTAAAATGGTTCACGATTCCTTTGTTTATTATATATAATTAATTCTATAATATGAATTTTACATGTGAACAATCTCTCTCTCTCTCTCTCTCTCTCTCTCTCTCTCTCTCTCTCTCTCTCTATATATATATATATATATATATATATAAAGTACAAAGTACAAAAGTGGGGCAATTTCACCTTGAATTCCTAAAACCTAAGCCATCAAGTTTGTAATGAATAAATTGAAATGTATTACATCATTAATAATTTAAATAAATATTCAAAAAAATAATAGTTAAAGGTTTTTTTTTAATATATTAATGACATGGTAAAATTTAATTCATCCATTTCAAAATGGATAAATAGGATTTTAGAAATTTCAAGTTGGAGTTATTCCTAAAAAAAATACAAAATTTCCCTTACACCTTTTGTTATTTTCTATAATTATTTTACTTAGTCTAATATTTAAGAAAAAAATGCTAAAAACAGAAACTTTTTCACAAATTTTTTTACGGAGAGCTGATGTGGCATTGAGCTTACTTAATTATTTGGTTGAATTAAAAAAATAAAACCCACTTGACGTAACGGAAAGCACATCAATGATCAATCCTTTGAGAAAAATTCTGGTGCCACACTTTAATGCACAATTTTACCCACAACTTGCCTATGTGGCAAGTTGTGGTTGATGGAGGGGTGTTGGTAGATCCATGTGGGGACACCCCTCCATCAATCACAACTCGCCATATAGGTGAGTTGTAGGCAAAGTTGTGCACTAATGTGTGACACCAGAACTACTCATCCTTTGAAGTGTGCTTGTACTCTTTGTCTCCTTAGCATGTAATATATAGTAGCAACTCTCTCTTCTTCTACGAAAAATAAAATATATATGATCTGTCTCTTTCTTCCTGGGCCTTTTCATTAGATCATTTCCCTTTTAATTGATGGACTTGACAAGAAATAGATTTCCAAATTTGTGTTTAGGGAGACTTTTGACAATGAGCCCAGTTCGCGAGGATTGGAAACATGGAAGCCCAATGGAACGAAATTTGGGAGTAAAGGAAACGCCGACCCTCTCCAATGAGGAGGGCCTTAGCTACAGCCTAAATACAAGCGTTTTTTTTTTTTTTTTTAGAAAGAGGCTGTAAATTTTATTAACAGCAGTCAAATAGACTTGAATTATAGCAGAGATGTGTAGTGGGATATCTTTCATCTACACTAGAAAACTTGTGACATGAATTTCATATCTAACAAGATTGTAAGCTACATAGTTAGGATTGTTTTCACTCTTCACATGCAATGAATCATAGGTCTACGTATATAAATTAATCAATTTTCTTTTAAGTTGAAAAAATATTCTTGTTGCAAATATGTCCAAATATTGAGGATGCAGTGTGTTTGTCCGTATTGTATTTGGTTGTTTCTTGCAGCTTTGCCTTGAACCTTATTCTAATTTTCGTTTATAATTTATAATTAAGGGACAAGTTGATTAGTTTTGTGTATGACAGCTAATCAGCCTAATCTTAAGTTTTTGGTTGCTAGTAGCCTTGTACGCAGTAGGTAACAATTATTAAGACAAGTTTATCGTTTTATTTTGTCTGAGTTCTGACAGCTAATCTTTAATCTTTATTATTGGATTCCTAAACAGAAGATTAGGACTGATTTATAATTAATGGACAAGTTGATTGATTTTCGTGTCTGTAAGCTAATCTTAAGTTGACTGCTTTTTTGTTTTTGTATTTGTTTGTCTGGTTTAATATACCCCCACCCATATCAAACCCCCAAGACAACATTATTCTAATTAAATTGGCTGATGTTAACATTATGGGTTTTAAATATAATTTTCTTTTTTATTTTTATATAATTAATTCTATGATATGAATTTTACATAAGGCTGTAAAACCAAGTCATTCATAAAAAGTAGAGTTTGTCTAGACAAAAAACTCATTCATGTTTGTTTATTTATAAACAATCTAAATTTAAGCCTTAGTCTTAAGTTTGCTTAATAAATGAGCTAAGTCCAAGCAAAAAAAAAAAAAAAAAAAAGAAGAATCACAAAAGTTGTATTTTAATATACTATATCATAATTTAAAAACCTATTTTCAGTAATCTTATAAAACACAAACGTAGGCTTTGATCAACTTTAAGATGCTCCAAATAAGAAAAATAGTGTACTTTTAATCAACTCAATAATCCAGCCTCCCTCTATGGCACCACCTAATGAATTCGATGAAGAAAGCAAAGAGAAAGAATGGGGAAAGAGTAAAGACTGGAAAAAAAAATAGTGTAATTTAATAAACTGAATCATTCTGCTTCTCACTATCCAATATAGACAAGGAAAAAGACAAGGGAAAAAAAAAGTTATAAGCTCCTGTCCCATGACTCTTTGGCATTTACCTAATAAGAATTCAAAAGATTCGTTCATCATGTGGATACAATTTTTTTTTTTTTTTTTTTTAACTAAAAACTAAAAACCAATACTAAAAACAAAGACTTCCATGCTTATTTTTTGTTTGCGTTAAGTCTTTAACACTCTTCAACACTTTTAACTACTCCTCCATATGCATGTTAGTTTAACATACATTACGTAATTACAACCATGAATCTCCTATGAAACCTCTTATGAGTAATCTAAATGACAAAATTGCCTTTTGCCCTTTTCGGGCAAATTAATTAGCATTTTGCCCTTCTTCTCAAACTAAATAGGGAAATACCTCTCTTTTGAAAATCGAGTTTCTCAAAATCGAGTTAAACCCTATAGTGACGTTTTTAATGACCTATAGTGGTGTTTTAAAGGATCTATAACAACGTTTTGTAACTTGATATCCATGAAATCGAGTTATAGGCAATTTTATTGCCTATAACTCGATTTCATGGATATCAAGTTACAAAACGTCACTATAAGTTCTTAAAACGCCACTATAGGTCATTAAAAACGTCACTATAGGGCCTTAAAATTTTTTTTTTTTAACTCGATTTTGAGAAACTCGATTTTCAAAAGAGGGGTATTTCCCTATTTAGTTTGAAAAGAAGGGCAAAATGCTGATTAATTTGCCCAAAAAGGGCAAAAGGCAATTTTGTCTGTAATCTAAATATTAGGTAATTACAACCATGAATCTCCTACGAAACCTCAGTAATCTAAATATATTGCTTAAAATATTTAAACCTAGGACTTCGTGAATTTCAAGAGGTTTGGAAAATTGCTGCACTAATCTTTTGAGATTTTCCAACTTTCTTAAATTGGAAGCGTAGTATAAATCTCAAAAATATAGCTGTATACTCAAATCTTTATACATATTTTTTGGCAAGCTATTTGTGTAAAATTTAACTTGAATGTATTAATTTGTTAATATAGTATTAGGTGAAAATAACCTTGGAGATGTTCAACGCGGATGAGAAAAACCATATAGTACTTTTGCTTTTCAAATTGAGATGGGAGATGGAATGATATGTGCACACCAATGCAATTCTTGTAGCGGATTATCTTTGTCTTAAATGGCATTTAAATAGGATTGTGGATTCAATAGACATTTTATACATATGTATTTTACCAAATAAAAAAGGGGGAAAAAAACTATATCTTTCTCCCTTTCAATTGAAATCTCAAATTTTCATTATTGGTTACGTCTTTCTTTATTTTTGTAGAATGTTAGTATAATTTATTTGACCTAGGACAACACCCTTCTCTGTAGTCCGTAGTCCAATGTGTGAATGAATTGATAAAAATTCATAGGTCTTACCTCATAGGAACATTGATTGCCAAAGGCGTGCTTACTTTACTTTCCTGGAAATCGTCTCTGATTAAGACATTTTATTTTGGTTTGACAATTTGCTTCCTTGTGGACTTGTAAGGAAAATTCTTGCGGGTCCTCTTAGTAAGTTGGAGTTCAATCTTAAGGTGGTGGACAATCTCTCCACTCCGGAAAGTGGGATTTTTTTTGAAGCAGGAATTTCCATTGAAATTCCTAACTATTACAAATAAGTAATCCAACTATGCAAGTTGCTATCTTCTCAAAAATAAAAACAAAAACAAAAACTATGCAAGTCGCTCATTTGTCACAAATCCACCTTCCCATGATAAACAATTTCGGCCATCTAACTCAAGCAATTTTTTAAGAATAATGCTAAAAATACAAATTATTTTACAAAAAAAATTTACAAACTGCTGATGTGGTGAGTGATTATTAGTAAATGAAAAAATAATTTTAATTATGGGACTAAATAAAAACTAATAAAAGGTTGTCTACATCAACATTTTACAAAAATGTTATAAAATAGTTTATGTCTGTTACACTACTCATTATTTAGTCTGGCTGCCTTTTGATTCCTTAAATAAAATAACCACAATGGTAAGTGTTACCAGATTACAAATGGAAATAGACAAGATGGCCAATATAAAACAAAATCAAATATGAAAAATAAAAATTTTGAAATATAAAAAGATTAAAATAAAATAACAAAAAATTTAAGTACAAAAGTTGTATTTTAATATAATATATCATAATTTAAAAATCTATTTACAGTAATCTTATGAAACACAAACGTAGGCTTTGATCAACTTTAAGATGCTCCAAATAAGAAAAATAGTGTATTTTTAATCAACTCAATAATCCAGCCTCCCTCTATGGCACCATCTAATGAATTCGATGAAGAAAGCAAAGGGAAAGAAGGGGGAAAGAGTAAAGACTGGAAAAAATAAAAATAAAATAATAATAGTGTACTTTAACCAACTCAATCATTCTGCCTCTCACTATCCAATATGATGAAGAAAAGTAATGTGAAAGAAGGGAAAAAGACAACGAAAAAATAAAAGTTATAAGCTCCTGTCGGACCTGTCCCATGACTCTTTGGCATTTACCTATTTAGAATTCAAAAGATTCGTTCCACTTCCACATCGATCATGTGGATCCAGAATTTTCAAAAAGCTAACAACAATAATTGTAAAGCCAACGAATAGCGTAGCATTGATTGATCACCAATACTATGAATAAATAAGGTAATGGGACAAAAACTTCCATGCTTATTTTTTGTTTACTCAAGTGTTTAGAACTCTTCGTATACTTAACTACTCCATATGCATGTAATCTTCAGTCTAATATACATTAGGTAATTAAAACAATGAATCTCTTATGAGTAATCCTAATATGTTGCTTAAAATATTTAAATCTAGGACTTCTTGAATTTTATGAGTGGAAAATTATTGCACCAATCTTTTGAGATTTTCCAACTTAAATTGGAAGTGTAGTATAAATCTCACAAATATAGTTGTATGCTCAATCTTTATACATACTTTTTGGCAAGATATATATACATGTAAATTTAACTTGAATGTATTAATTTTTCAATATAGTATTAGGTGAAAATAACCTTGGAAATGTTCAATGCCAATGAGAAAAACCATATAGTGCTTTTGTTTTTCAACTTAAGGTGGGAGTGATATGTGAACACCTACGCAATTTTTTGTAGTGAATTATCTTTGGCTCAAATGCCATTTAAATAGGATTGTGGATTCAATAGACATTTTATCATATGTATTTTACCAAAAAAGAAAAAAAAAAAAAAAAAAACCTATATTTTTCTCCCTTTCAATTGAAAGCTCAAATTTTCATTATTGTTTACGTCTTTCTTTATTTTCGAAGAATGTTAATATAAGTTATTTGACTCAGTTCATAGGTACACAATTCTTTTGGAAAAATTTTGTATTTATCTCAAGAATTGATAATTACTTTTTTTGTACTCACCCAAGGGGCAATTAAATATTTTCTGTCTATATCAAGATTTGGTTCAAAATATCTTTTTACGATGATTTTAGGAGAAATGATACTTTATTATTCTAAACTATAACTCACATTACACTTTGTACCCTAAACTTTTCAAATATACGTTTTGTATCCTAAATTATGAACATTGTTATACTTTGCATCCTGACGTTATGTTTGCTGTTAACTTTGATAAAAATTCAAAGTTTAAGATGCAAAATGTAATTAGAAATATAGTTTATGGTGGTAAAGTGTAATTTACTTTTTGTTTTTAAGCATTAGGAAGATAGTCAGTTAGGTCTTTTCATGTAGTGTCATACTTATCCATCCAAGTTAACAGTAAATTTAATGTCGGGGTGCAAAGTGTAACAAGAATCATAGTTTATGATACAAAATATGCATTTGAAAAGTTTAGAGTGTAAAGTGTTGTTCTTAGGAGTATAATTTAGGATGGTAAAATGTAATTTCTCCATGATTTTGCATAGGAATTGTATTCATAGGAAACTATTAAAAAAAAAAATGTAATATACATGTGCTTTTATATATTGTCATCCTAATTTTATTTTTAGTCTAGAAAAATGCCCCACTAAATGTTGTGTTCTACCATTAGAAAATGCACCTTGGCCTTCCTAAAATTTCATCTCAATATTAGAAAAAAAAAATTACATTTTCTATTTTAACTAACCACTTTTCAAAACATTTATATTTGATTATCTATCCTATACCTTGATACATTAAAATATTATTGTTTATTATTTCTCTCACTTTTCAAATTTTCTTTCTTTTGGTTAATAAAACACAAAAAAGAACAAAATAATTGTTTGAGGGAATGATTTTTATTATTTATTGAACCACAGTACATCAAGTTGTTTATTTTATTATTTCTCCCACTTTTATTTATTTATTTATATATTTTATTTTCCTAAATTGGTCTCACACCCTATTTTAGGGAGATATATGAGAATGCTTAGTTTAGACTTGATCCGGCCGAATTGTGAGTTCTATCCTGTTCTTCAATATTCTTTTCCTTTTACATATAAAGTTTATCCCTGAAGCATTATATCTTAATGGAAAATAACTCAGATAAAGATTGAATTGTCAAATACAAAACGCTTAACCAGAGATTTATTAGGTTTGGTGGGTGATGACATCAGAAAACTGACCAAGAACAGGATTCTGTGATTAAGTTTAAGTGAAATTGAGAGACTTCTTTTTCTTTTTTCTTTTTTAATATCTAACAAGGTAAAGGGTGCCTAAGATCTAAAGTTTTAGATTTATTAAAAAAAAAAAAAAAAACTAAAGTTTTTGAGAAGGTAAGTTCAAGTGAGCTGAATTGATAAAATTTCTTATTATCGAGTAGGATATTTGATATTCAAACTTGCTTATGTTAAAAACTAAAGTAATGCTATAATTACAAATTATTTTATAATATTTTTACAAAATATTGACGTGGTCAACCTCATTTGAGCTTACCATTAATATTACTTTTTTATTTATTAATAATTACTCATCACATCAACAGTTTATAAAAATTTTTATAAAATAATTGATATCTCTAGCATTATTTCAAAAACTAATCAGTATTTTGAAATGGTAATCAAGAACAATTACAATGAAGCAGTCGTAATAAAGTATTTATTAAAAAAACAAAAAGTTAATGAGCAAGAAAAGAAACTCTCTTCCGTCCTTTTGAAAGATCTTTCCTACTTTACTTTCCTTCATTTCATTTGTCCTCTAAATTCATTTTCGCAGTAGCTTCTGTGTTGTCTCTCTTTGCCCTCTCATTTTGGTTTTATTTTGCTCCACTTCTCAAAACAAAAAGTTTGATACTTTCTATTATACTCCATTAATTTTCGTTGTAGTCATCCTCTTATTAGTTTGGTTTTGCTTTGCTCCGGTTCTATTAATAAATACAAAAAAAAAAAAAAAAAAAACTGTAAAGAGTGAGATTTTTCCGGTTCTTAATTGTCATTTTAGTTTGATTTTGCCCCACTTCTCCAAAAAAAAAGAAAAAAAAGAGTGATGTATTTTTAGGTTGTCACCGCTGCTCTCAGTTAGTATAGCGACTATCCTTGATCTGCTAAGCCAAAGGAGTAGAAGAGAAACCTGCTCAAATTGTAGTGTGAAGGAGAGAGGTACTTCTTTTATTTTTGTTACCTTTATTTTGTCCTTGCTTGATCTTCTTCGCTTATGCTATCCATTCATTCCTCTTTTTGTTACAGTTTGTTTCTCTGATTTATCTTTTTGTTATATGAACTTTAATTTTAATTTGCTCTACTTATCAAGACTTGTAACAAAGGGAAAAGAAGAAAGTATCGTCAACTATTTAGTTTACTGATACTCGGCAGAAAGACTGTCCGAGTGGAAAAGAAGCTGCTCTTGAAAACAAGGTACCTTCTTATTTATTTTTTCTCATTTGTCCTTCCACATGGTTCTTGCTTTATTGTCGTTGTAATTTTTTTTTTCTTTTTATCTCAGTAATTCTGGTTTTAATAAGTAATAACCGTTCCTATTGGTGCCTAATTAAGGATGTAATAGCTGACGGCATACGAGTAGTTAAGGAAAGAAAGTATCAAACTTTAGAATTTAAAGAAAGTATCAATTCTAATAGTTAATTTCCATAATAGAGATTTTTTTTTTGGGTCTTGAGACATACAGACTTTATTACAATAGAATGAACTTAATAATTTTAAAAATCTTGCAATTCCCCCATATCTTTTCAAGGAAAAAATGAACTTCGGTACTATTTTTCCTTTTTCTTTTTCTTTTTTGAGGGAATGAAGGGAGGTTTAAAATCTCAGGTTCCCCAATGAGAGAAACTAGGCACTTCCACTCAACAATAACAAAATTATAAAACTGTGCAATTTTTGTCATCAAAACAGAAACTTAACTTCTTCTTTTTCCCTTATTTAAAGAAACTAGTTTATCATGTATGCCATTGGTAATTGGGTAACCATGTCCATAATATAAAAAACGGAGTCAGGACACCAAACGCGCGTGAGAACTTACATTTCAAGAGCCTAATTACCTATTAGAATTGATATTATATTTATCCCAAAAAAAAAATCATACTAAATTTGATTTTATTTTTTTATTATTCGTAGACCAATTTCTTTAAATGATGGATCCGATAAAGGATATATGATAATAACTACTACAAAATAACAAAATAGATTCTCAAATATCATTGTGGAATGTTATTTTATTGAATTGGTAGATCTCTTGAACTCAGAAAGGATGTGTTCTTTGGTAGTGGTCTGGATCTTGGAGGATATTAAGCTGATTTGTGAACAATTTGTTAGTATATTCTTTAATTTGTTAGTATATTCTTTGTTACTGTTCCTTTAAGATATAATCTTATTGCTCTAACTCTTGCTAATGCATAAAAAGATAATGAGGAGATCATTGTTTGGTTAGAAGAATGTTCTTCTTTTCTCCTTCTCATTGAACAACATGATATTGGATGAATCGGTGGCGGAGCCACGTTGAGACCCAAGGGGACCTTGGCCCCCAAAATTAAAAAAAAAAAAATTAATTAGTATATATTAATATGATAATTATCCCTACCAATTTAAATTTTTCTAAGAAAATGTTGGAGCTCCCCCCCCCCCGCCACCCAATTTTCGGATATGATTTTTATTTAAAAAGAAAAAAAACACAATATTTTTATAATAATTTCACACCAAAACCAAGATATCAAGTAGGTAAAAAAAAAAATAATGTTAATAATAGACCAAAATGAGAACTAATAATAATTTATACCTACTTAAAAAATAAAAAATAAGATTCTAATTTTTTCTCTATTTTCATTGAATAACCTTTGGGTTTTGCACTTTTGGATTTGATGGCGAAACGATCTCTTCCACATTTTAGAGAAATCACTGGCCACATAGTTGAACACCTCCACCATATCTGCATCTGAATAAATATGAGATAGGTAAACCCCAGTGTCACCCACCATAGGTGAGCCTTTGACTCTTTTCTTTCCCTAATTCTCTCCCCTCTCTCTCTTCTCTTTCTGTTTGTGTGATTTCTTGATTTGGTTTGTTGTTTTATTTTTTATTTTTATCTTCTTTGGTACTTTGTCCCACGGTCTCAGGTCCTACCTATTATGCTAGATGTTTGAACTTAAAGACTTGAAGTTTAGACACTACAAAACGCGGGGGGGTGAGGCCACGTTTTTAAAAACGCGGCCCAAGACGGCCTAAAGCCCCGTTTTTTAAAAACGGGGCTTAAAGAGAAAAGGGCCAGCCGCGTTTTATACGCGGGGCCTTAGCCCTGGTCTTAAGCCGTGTTTTTTACTCATTTTTCCGCGTTTTTTTTGGGCTGGTCTTAGGCCGCATTTAATACACACAGCCATAGGACTGATTTTTTTGGGCTGGTCTTGTTGTAAAGCCTTCGTTTTTTTTTTTTCCTCACACATTTTGAACCCTATCTCTGAAGAGCCCGATCACCCTTCATATTCTCTCGATCTCTTCGATCTGTTGCCGTCATCGTCGCCGTCCATCTCCGATCTCACCCTCAACCCTCGCCTCACCCTCCATCTCCGACCCAAAACCCTCGCCTCACCCTTCAACTCTCGTCTCTCTGTCTTTGCTCTTTCTTGGCGGCTAGGGTATTGGCGCAGCTCTCTCAGTCTCCAACATCAAGTTCGATCTCTCTTTTGGTCTCTTATTTTAGCTGGGATTTTGGTGTTTTAGGTTTTTGGATTAGGAGTATTTTTGTTTAATTTATGTAAATAGACGGGTTAGCTTTGGTTTAATCTCTTACCCTATTGTGGGTTGCTATCAATTTAGGGATTTGAGATACGGAGATAGAGATCGGGGCAACTCCGTGGCTAACATAATCGGAACTAACCACAAACCAACGAAAGGTACGTATCAATTCTCTAAGTTCGAATTTGAATTGAAATTCGAATGTTCATTCTCTTTCTTTACTTGCTTTGTTGTGAATCGTTCAAGTGTGTTTCCTTTGGGCTGTCCACTTGTTCTATTGTATCCAATCTTATATATTATAAGTATTATCCAACCTGATAGAAGCCCATTAAAAAAGAAAAAAAAACTGATAGAAGCAAACTAGTTATACGACTTGAATAAATTCTATCTTAATCTTTTCCAAAGCCTAGATTTAGTTAGAGAAGCATAAAAATCATCATCTAAGGATAAAGTTTTCAATAACACTCATGAAAGCTTTGAGATTGATATTGGAGACAAAGGGAAGCAATCTTTTGAATAATGAAAGATTCTGATACATTATACATATTCTATGTTCATAGTGTGAACTTCATTAAATGTGAGAGCTAAATTTGCGCCATGCATTAGGAGTTTGTCACTTTGTCTTCAATGAGTAAGTAAGTTTTATTTCACAACCAAAAGTTGAACAACCATAATTGATGTTTAAGACTCTCTTTGTATTGTGTCTTTAGGTATTAAGTAGTTAAGTCAAAGTACGACCACTTCAACTGAATCTCAAAATGAATCAGCAAAGATTTTTATTTGTTTGTCAAATATTAACCCTTGGAGTTAATCTTAGCTTACCCTAATTAATCTATCGATTTATCATTCTATTGCAACACTTGGAAGAAAAGAATCCTATATGAAAACAAAGAAAGATTCTGACCTCTGAAATAATATCTCCATTAATATTTACTACTCTAAATGCTGCTTTGCCAGTCATTCTAACTATCCAGTACTTATCATAACCCACAGTAACTTTACAAGCTAAGTCTCCCATAAGCATTCTGTAGTATTTCTTAACTTGAAACCATAGCTTCTCTTCTTTTATATTAGAACTACTGCATCTATATCCATTCCAACCTCTGAAAGCTAGTAATTTCTGCAAAATAATTAAAAACAACAGAACTCAATTAAAATTTAGTTAAAGTCATCAGATTTTCTGAGTTCAAAAACCAGTAAGAATCGAAATCCCAATTATACTAACCTTCCACGAATGGTTGAAAGCACTTTGCCTCTGAGATCCATGAGATGAACTTCATTGCTACCTTTCTTGTCATAGTTTTCAACACGATAAACAATATCACCATTTGTATTGAAGACAGTGCAACCATTTGTATGACACACGAGATTTCATCCATATTGTAAATATTTCTCTTTCTGATGTTATGTGGGGAGAACAAGTGGGTACTTGAGGATACACTTTAGCCATTGAGAGCCTGAGCTGAGATGGAAGAAAATTTTTGGGAATTTGGAATATTGGTGCTAAAGTCTGGGGTGATAGCTCATTTATATAATTTGGTATTTGGTTGGAGACTATAAGGTATATATTATTAAAATTTGATAGTGTGCTTGTGCATGACCATCGTGGAGTCGCACTTACTAACTTAAACAGAGATAGGAACTAGGAAGTGTTTAATTATTCTAGTCTAGTTATCTATTTGGCCTTCTCTACCTCCTTGCTTTGTTTGAGTATTAGTCATCACTGTTCTATACACATGGATAAGCACTGCTGCTGTTATAAAATTCAAAAATGCTACTATTAAAACAAATTCCACAATTTATTAAGGTAACAAATCATGATTAATGAATTATTACTCTCACCATATATAATAATCACTAACATTATTTTTTGTTATATACCAATCACAATTTAAGTCTCATAAAAAAAAATAAATAAAGAACCATAACTGATAAATATATAATTTATGGTGTCCTTATATTTATTTATTGTATTTAATTTTTTTGGCCTCCCAGCAAAATGATAACTAAGACAAAGTGTTTCGGAATGATCTGAGGTGGCATAAAGTGACTGGTTGCTAGATGTAGACAAATGGATGGGTCAACTGGAAGTTAAGTAGTTCGTAATGGTGAAAATCATGATTACAACACGTTTTGGACGTGTCTCTTTGGTATAGGACCTATAGGAAGATTTAGGCCCTGTATTGCAAGTATGTTTGAACATATTTTTGAGCATTTTAAACAATATTACACACATTTTCATACATATTTTCACCATTACATATATAAAAAACACTCAAACAACCTTACTCAAACTCTTCTGTCAAACACCCCTTTACTATTTTAGTTTATTTTACAAAGAGCAGGACCTTTTACATTCCCCCCTCCGCCCCCCCCCCCCAAAAAAAAAAAAGCAATATATTAAAAGCATAAATAATAAACGTAAATAAAGCACATAAGCCCCATCACCCAAAAAAAAAAAAAAAATATATATATATATATATATATATATATATATATATATTTTTTTTTTTATATTCCCTAATAATGATATTTTTGCGTACGTTTTTTTATTAAAGGCCTTTGGAATGGTGAAGGACACAGAGGAAATGCATAAGCCATATGTAGCTAATATATATAATTAATACAGATGGTTGATGTCATGCAGAAAAAGGGCATACATTGCTCGTGTGCTCATCTATGATTGCTTTGAACACGGGCGGGGGGCCCTCTAGGTTTTTAATTCCTTCCCCTTCCCCCGAAATTTTAGACTAGGAGTAATTTCTGCTTAATGGCCCCACTTGATATAAATAATAATAAATTATATGGTAAACTATATATTTGATATTAACATTTATACTGAATGTCATTTGGTTTATAACATTTTAAATGTTTATACTGAATGTCAATTTGGTTTTTAACTTTTTAAATATGCCAATTTGATCACTAACATTTTAATACTGTGTCAAAATAATCTCTACTATTAAGTGATGAATAAAAAAATTTGACATGGTTAACAGTGAAAATACAAATTATTTTCATGCCACCTAAGATGCCATGTAAACTGCCACATACCCTAAAAAATAAAAAAACCTAAAGTTCAATTAAAAATACAAGGGATGGTAAAAAGTACATGGCATCTTACATGGCATCTTATGTCAATTAAAACAGCCTTCATTTGCTTAAAAGGGATGGTTTCAAACGCGTTTTAGGCCGTGTTTTAAACGCGGCCTAAGGTTATGGTCTTAGGCCGCGTTTTAAATGCGGCCTAAGGTTTGAACTGTAGCCGCGTTTAATAAGTGAGGCTATATCCCGATATATTAGGCTGCATTTAAAATGCGGCCCTAAGCTGACATGTAAGGCCGCGTGTAAAACGCGGCCTAAGGTATACGTCTTCGGCCGTGTTTAAAATGCGGCTAAAGTACTGACCTTAGGCCGCGTTTTACATGCGGCTATAGGACTTGGTTTTGGGTCGCGGTTAAAAAGTGTGGCCTTAGACCAACCAGGCCTATAGTCGTACGTTTTAGGCCGCTTTATAAAACGCGGCCCCAAAAAATGCGGCCTAAGGCCAAATGGGACTTAGGCCGCGTTTTTCTGCCCTATGGCCGCGTTTTAAAAACACGGCCTCAGAACCTTTTTTTTGTAGTGAGACAAGATTTTTTTGACAAATTTGAGATTACAATTTGGTCCATGTCCTACACATGTATGGTTTGTCTTCAAAAGCAAAAGCATTACTATTTGCAATAGTGCAATACTTTTTTGAATCTCAATACTTTCAAGTATGAATTTTCTACGACTTGTCATTTGTTATTAAATTAATAATATATAAATATAAGAAACGATTATATATGTAAGTGAGTGTTTTTTGTTTTGGGTGGGTAATTGTTATTATTATATGGTTTTGTACTTACTCAATAATTGTTTGTTATTTTTGACCAATTGAATAATTATAACAAAAAATTGGAAAATTTGAACTTTTAGATGTATCTCTTAGAAATACCATGAGATGTAAGCTAAGTTTACAAGATTCTTGACAATTTTTTTTTTCTTATGTCTTTTAGTAATTTTTAATAATCTCATTCAACTATTGTACATAGTATAGATATATACATATAATATGGTTAGGAAAAAAATATTAATCTTATTTTATATTCAGCCCTCCAAATACAAATTCCTGGCTCCACCACTGGGATGAATAATGTTTACTATTTTTTTCTACTAAAAAAAAAAAAGAGTGAAAATAATGCCGCCATGCATTTTTATTTCCATATAAATGTTAGTAAAAAAAGATAAATTGATCAAAGCAGATGCCTACTACCTACCATTAATAATTCATTGCTATTTGCCTTCCTCCTTATTACAACTTGTCGCATTAGTTCCATAACTTAGTGTAGTAATTATGTATTTTTACACAATTTTATATAACATGATATGGGTGAATTTTGCACTAAGTTAGCTAAAATGTGGTTTCTTTTTTATATACAAGCACTAGTGCAAGTGCTCTTATAAGTTATAAGCCACAAAATTTTTTCTAAAATAAAATAATCATACATCATCATTTTATTTTAGATTAACTTGGTTTAGCGTTTTTTTTTTTTTTTTTTTTTTGTGTAGAAATTGTCAGCTTTCAGCTTTCCTTTGCATCGCACTCACGGCCCACATGCAGACAATAGAAGACCAATTATCTTCATATTAATATTTCAAGACAGAGGTAAGTAATGTAATTGCATTGGCTTCTTTTCTCTTTCAATTTGATTACGCTTTCACCGTTTTCATCGTTTATTATTGGGCCTTTCTTTGCCTCCACTCGCAGGACAACAGCCCAACCCAGAAACCGAAAAAAGCATACCAATCAGAAGGAAAAATGGAGATTCTTACGGCGTCCTTTCAAGTGATCTTTGAAAAAATTGTGGATTACACAATTGGAGCAGTCGGACGTCAGATGGGTTATCTGATTTGCTACAAAAAAAATGTTGACAATCTCAGGGGCGAAGTTGATGATCTCAAAGATGCTAGAAACAGTGTGCAACAAAGGGTCGTAGCTGCTCAAAATAACGTAGAAGAAATTGAAGATAAGGTCGAGGGGTGGCTGACAAGTGTTGAGGAGATCACTGTACAGGCACAAAAATTCTTTGAAGATGAAGGCCAAGCAAAGTTGAAGTTTTGCAATGGGCGCTGTTTTAATTTGAAGACTCGTTATCAGCTTGGCAGAGGAGCACACAAGTTGGAATTGGCCGTCAAGGATATCAAGGATAAGGGCACGTTCGAGACAGTTGGCCATCGTGTCCCTATTGCAGGAGGTACTACAATTTCTACTAAAGGTTATGAAGACTTCGAATCAAGAAAGTTAATTTTCGATGGAGTGATGAAGGCTCTAACAGATGATAATATCCGTGCCATTGGAGTTTGTGGGATGGGCGGCTTGGGCAAGACCATGCTTGTTGGAAAAATTGCTAAACAAGCCATAGAAGACAAGTTATTTGAAAGGGTCGTTACAGTAGTTGTATCCCAAACTCCAAACTTGAAACAGATTCAAAAAGACATTGCAAAAGAATTAGAGTTGAAGTTTCAGGATGAGGACACTGATTTTCAAAAAGCACATTTGCTATGTGAGCGGTTGAAGAAAGAGAAGATTCTTTTGATTATAGATGATATTTGGAATAAGATTGACTTGGAGGCTCATGGAATTTCTTTTGGGGATGATCACAAAGGAAGCAAACTATTGCTGACGTCTAGATTTCAAGATGTATTAGGCACATACATGGATCCTCAAGGAATATTCAATGTTGAAGTTTTATCAAATGATGAAGCAAAATACTTGTTTTCGAAGATAGTGGGCGATTTCTTTGAAACCTTGAATTTCCAATCAACCATGGTTGAGGTTGTCAAAGAATGTGCAGGCTTACCGATTGCCATTACAACAGTTGCAAATGCATTGAAAAATCAGAAGAACCCAAATGTTTGGAAGAATGCCTTGCGACAGTTAAAAAGGGCAAATCCAACGCAGATCGAAGGGATGCATGAGAAGGTATACCCAAGTATAAAGTTGAGTTATAATTCTTTAACTAAGGAAGCGAAATCTTTATTCTTGTTCTGCAGTTCATTTGAAGAAGATATGATCATACAAATAGATCTCTTGTGGAGATATATGGTGGGTTTGGACTTCTTTGAAGATGTTTATAAAATGGAAGACATGAGAAATATGGTCCACACCTTGGTCGAAAGTCTAAAAGATTCTTGCTTGCTGTTAGAAGGTAATGGAAGTGGCACATTCAAAATGCATGACATCATTCGTGATGTTGCCATTTATATTGCAGACAAAGAAAGGAAAATGATAACCATAAGAAATTCAGATGATTCGGAAAAATGGTCCAATATGAGAAAACTAAAAGATTCCTTTGGAATTGCGCTTTTTGAAGCTAAGTTTAGCGAGCTTCCCAAAAGGTTGGAATGTCCACAACTGAACTTCATTATTTTGGGTGATAAAGAAAATTCTTTGCCAATTCCTAATGACATTTTTGAAGGGACGAAAAATCTAAGAGTTTTAGTTTTGATGAGACTATGTCTCCCACTTCCTTCATCCTTTTCACTTCTTCAGAACCTCCAGACATTGGCTTTGCTTGAGTGTGAGTTAGAAGACTTGGCTTTAATTGGAGAATTGAAGAATTTGAAAGCTCTTGTCCTAAATAACTCTGAGATTAAGCAGTTACCCATGGAAATAAGGCAATTGACTTGCCTTCAATTGTTAGATTTGAGAAGGTGCACCAAACTTGAAGCCATTCCATCAAATGTATTATCAAATTTGAGAAACTTAGAAGAAATACATATGAATCGTAGCTTTAATCAATGGCAGGTCGATGGAGAAATTACAGAAAGAAGCAATGCTAGAGTCTCAGAGTTAGATCATTTATCACAGTTAACCATATTATGTATACATATTCCAAATCCTAAGATTCTGCCAAAAGCCTTGCTTTTTGATAGGTTGGTAAGATATGAAATATTAATAGGCCCTAATTGGGATTGGGATTGGAATAGTAAAGTTGAGTTTGAAATCTCAAGAACATTGAAAATTGACCTTGATAGAAGCTTTCAAGAAGAGGATGGAGTTAAAATTTTATTGAAAAGTTGCGAATATCTCAATTTGGCTCCTGGGAAGGGTATTAAAAATATTCTTTATGAAGTTGATAAGAATGGCTTTCCACAATTAAAGCATCTTTATGTTCAAAATGGCATTGAGATTCAATACATCATTGACTCAATAGAGTTTCAATGTGTTGCCTTTCCTGTTTTAGAGTTACTTTCTCTTGTGAATATGATCAATTTGGAAAAGATATGCCATAACCAACTTGCAATGGGGTCTTTCCAAAATTTGAGAAAGTTACAAGTGAGAAATTGTGATAATTTGATATTTGTCTTCTCCTCAACTTTGCTCGGATGCTTTTCGCAACTCCAAGAAATAGAGATTAAGAATTGCAAGGTAATGAGTGCAATTGTTGCAAAGGAAGGAAAACATGGGATACAGGTCGATGACGACATCATGATGGATATAATAGACTTCACTCAATTACGTTCTTTAAATCTAGAAGGTCTACCAAGTTTAATGGGCTTCTGTTCTGATGCTGATTCTCAACCACTTTTCAACAAGAAGGTATCATTATAACTTAATGTCCTTTACAAATTTCGATAACCTTCACACATGCATATAGATCTTACAGTTGAGCATGAAACTTAAATTTCATTGCTTTATTAATAATGTCTCATACATATGTTTATAATGTCAGCAAGAATAAAAGAATATGTTAAGTGATTGAAACTTTTGGAAAAACAAGACAGATCAAAACTTTGTTTTACCCATTCTCTGTACCCTTTCCTTTTTTTTGGGAACATTTTTGGTATTTTATTTTTCTTCATGTATTCTTGCCATTTTTTCTGAACCATCTTCAACACTTCAAATTTCTTTATAATTGATTTCTATAAAACTTTGGAGATATGTTGTTGAACTTGAACCACAACTCTTGATATAGTGCAAGGATGGAAATAACCTATAGGTGCAGATACCCAACCCAACAGGCACAAATTTTATCCAACTCAACATGGGATTCAAGTGTAGGGTCGGGTATTGGTACTACCTAGCCCAACCCAATCATTCTTTTTATCTTTTATAGAAAAATAGAACTTTTTCTTTTTTGCCATAAAAAATCTAAACCAAAGATAAAAATTAAAATTGATTACTAAACTTTGATGATAACTTAGATTAGGTTAATAAATGTTTACAATTTGATCCAACCTTGTTAGGAATATCAATTAACCTACTTCGTAATTATTAGGTACTCTTGAAATACCATAAATACGTACTTCCCCCTCTCATATAACTGTGGATCTCACTAATTAAAATTTATAGTGGGATCCACAATTCATGTGAGAATGGAGGAGTATGCATTTATGGTATTTCTTGAGTATTCAATAATTTTCCCACTCCCCAAGTTCTATTAGTTCCTAATTTTTAGAGTCATAACATATAAGAAAAGAAGCAATCTTCTTCCTCTCATTTTTTTTTTTTTTTTTCCTTCTTCTGTGAAGAGAGAAAAGAAGCAAACTAATCCAATAAATTTAGTCAAAGTTGATAAGAATTGCTCTAATCCCATGATTCTAGGACAGGCTTAAGGTTTATGTTTAATGGACGTTCTTATTCTTCTAATAAATTAATTAATGAAAAAAAATCCTTAAATTAATATAATGATTACGTTATATAAGATGTTTGCCTAATTGAATTTTGGTTTGTGATTATAACATGAATTTGACTTTCACTTGCCTGGAAAGTATTATTGCTAGTTATTCATTCTTTATAAACAGGGCCGACTGAATGCTAGAGCAAGAGATGCAGTTGCCTAAGGCTCTAAGTAAAAAAAAAACCTCCAAATTTTAACCAATAGGGTTATTTATAATCCATAAATAAAATAATATTTTTTTACCAGATGAAAAACAAATAAAAAAGAGAGAAAAATGCAACGTCCACAATATTTTTCACAACACTTTTACAACTACTGTTAAGTAACAGGTTGTTATAGCTTGTTATTGATAGCAATAAAATAATTATAGTGATATTTTCAAATAGAAAACAAAAAGCAACTTAAAACCTAGGATTTGTTGTAAAAAATATTGTGAATGTTGCATTTCTAAAAAAAAAGAATAATAATAAGAGTTGAGTTAGCAAACTTTTACTAGTTCTCATCTAAGTCTACCACTAACACTACTCTTTTACTTACCACTATCAATCTACCATATCAACAAGTATGAAAAATTCATTCTATAAAAAAAAACCCAAGTATGAAAAATTTTGTCAAACTTTTTTTGTCTATAAAATTTCTAAAAAAAGAAAAAATTCTACATAGTTCATGTTAATTAGTAGTAATTTTGTATTTAAAATAAGATAATCAATTCTCGCCTTAAGCCCCCAAATGCATCTAGCCGTCCCTATTTGTAAAGTCAAACATCTTATATAAATTATGACTTTCATTTTCATGGAAAATATTGATGCCATTAATATCACTACTTCCCATAAAATGCTAGATTGACATAATTTTCTCACAAAATTTCCTTACGAGGGAATATGTTAGACAATCACAATAGCACATATCACATTAATCTTCTTACTAGTCACTAATTAATTTTCTTTGCGTATGTCAAATTATGCCAATCATATCCTTTTTATTTCCATACTTAACTTATTTGACCATTTGTAATATATTTAGAAAGTTTAAATTAGTTTGTTTAATTACTAATGTTAAGGTCCAAACTAAGTTTATTTTCCATTAAAAAAAAAAACTAGAGGAAAATTTAAGAGAGAGAGAGAGAGAGAGAGATAGTTATATTATTGCCATTTTGAGCTTTACTAAAACTAAGAGTCTATTTGGTAGAGGAGTTTGAGTAATATTGTTTGTAGTTTTTTGAAATACGTGTGGATGAAAAGGTGTGTAGAAATATGTGTAATGTTATTTAAAAATTGAAAATGAGTTGTTAAAATGCTCTACCAAACGGGTCCTAAATTACTCCATTTTCAGCTCTTATAGTCATAGTCTCATTCTCACTTAAAAAAATATAATAAAAAATTTTAGGTCTAGCCGGGGGAAAACCCACCCCATGCCCAGCCCGTGCCCATACCTCGATCCCTACCACAAGTTCTTAATTTCACAAAAGTTTCAAAACCACATTTGGTTTGATCTTCTTGTCGTGTTTGTTTTTTTCCCTCTAGAAAACGCAGCTTTTGTGTTGTTTGTAATGCCTTAATTGTAGATAAGCGTGCGATGGGCCGGGTTTATTCTGGTGGGGTCTGGGGTGGCAATGTGGCACACTACCACAAATCATCATTTGGAAGACACCAAAATAAGTAGGCGAGATTTTGCCCAAAATGAGATTTTGCTTAAGAAAATCTTTTTTTTTTTTTTTTTTTTTAATCTTTGAAAGCTATATTGTTATCTGAATTTCGTCCATGTTTGTCTCTTTGTCTTATTCCCAACGTAATGATAAATCTTCTTGACCTCAACTATTTTGGGCAATATGTTATTAACTCAATTGATATGTGAGAATTGTAGGTTGCCATTTCTAACTTGGAGAAATTATTCATCAATCGCATAAATAACCTGAAGATGTTGTGGCACAACCAACTCGTTCCAAATTCCTTCTGCAAACTAAAGCGACTGGAAGTTGATCAATGTGAAAATCTAATGAACATTTTTCCACCTTATATGTTGAGAAGACTCCAGAATCTTGAAGACTTGCGGATAAGAAATTGCAATTTGGTAGAAGAGGTATTTGAGGTTAGATGGGCAAATTTTGATGAAATATATGAGAAGGGGTCCACTCAATTGAAGAACCTGAATTTAGTCAGTCTACCGAAACTTAAGCATGTATGGACTTCGGATCTTGAAGCAATTTTAACATTTCAAAATTTGCGTCAAGTTCAAGTTTCTAAATGTGAAACTCTAAAAAGTCTTTTTCCAACCTCAGTGGCCAAAAGTCTAGAACAACTTGAGAGTCTACTTATAAAAGATTGTGGATTAATGGAGGAAATTGTTGCTTTGGAAGAAGGATTGGAAACAACGACTAAGTTTGTGTTCCCACGAATAACTTTTCTAAGTCTTAAATCACTGCCTGAACTCAAGTGTTTCTATCCCGGAAAGCACACTTCAAAATGGCCATCACTGAAAAGTTTGACGATAAGAAAATGCGACAAAGTGAAGATTGCTGCTTCGAATGAATTAAGCTTACCAAATACAAATGGGTTGGGCCATCATGTTCCGATTCAACGGCCCCTCTTTATTATTGAAAAGGTATGGATTTGTACTTGTTTCTTTGTTAACATGGATATGACACACAATGTAATTATCCTAAAATAATCCAAAAAATTAAAATTAATAAAAAAAATTTAATACTTAAAAAACTAGTCGGATTATAAAAAAAAACTAAAAACTAAAAACAAAAAGACTAGTCGGACTACATATAAGTAGCTGGATTATAGGAGCCTAATTTCCAGCTGTACCATAGTTGTGTTGAAGCTATTACATACTAACTTTTAACTAAGAAACAAACATAGATACATTTAGCCAACCTCCAAAAAAAAAAAAAAAAAAAAAATCCTACATTACGTAAATGCTCGGAACAAGAAATTAGATATGTATTGGATTAGTCCATGACCACTTTATATATATATATATATATCCGCAAAAAAACCTTTTTTTTTTGGAAAATTTATGGAACACTTAATTGAGATGTCCAGATGATAAAACCTTTTACAAAAAGATTGTCTTTCGAACTAATTAGGATTTCATATGTGGTTATTAATGTCT
This sequence comes from Quercus rubra, assembly GCA_035136125.1. Classification (NCBI taxonomy): domain Eukaryota; kingdom Viridiplantae; phylum Streptophyta; class Magnoliopsida; order Fagales; family Fagaceae; genus Quercus; species Quercus rubra. The sequence goes on from JAXUIC010000254.1 coordinate 45,223, forward strand.
TTCAATTAGAATTTTTCTAGTAGGTTACAATTAGTTTAATTGGTAAAATCATTTGTCATTAAATAATAGATTTGAGCTTGAATCTACTTAGACTAAAAATCAATTTAGTATCTTGAATTGATCAATGGGATCCTTTTTTATTTTTTATGTTTCTTAAAAATAATTTTTAAAAAAATTGTGTGCATTCATGTACTCATACTTTTGTGCTTGAGTGATCTTGTTTGGAAGCAAACCCCTTGAAAAGAAACTATAAAACATGCAAGAGGTTGTATCTTGTATAACAACTATATAGGAATGGTGGGTTACCTTTATAGGGGGAGATGGGAATTCACATTTACCTGAGAAGATGTTATATATAATTATTACATAGGATAATAAATGGAGATGCATCGATGCATGTTGCTCCCTCTCTAGATAGCCACCTGATTTAGATACATTCAGTCCCTACTTGAAATTATTGGGAATATTATCCCAAACTTGCTTAGAGAAATCTAATTTTTTTTTCTTTCTTTTGTTCAATACTTCTATCATTACCAGGATACATTCCCTAACTTGAAATCATTGAGATTGGATTGGGATGATACCAAGAATCAGACAAATGGTCGACTTTTTGGAGAGTTCTTTTACAAAGTAGAAGAACTCTGTTTGTACGGCAAAGATGATAAATTGATAACAGTCCCTTCAGTATTTGTTGAAGGATTACGCTATCTTAAGTCTCTTTACGCCACTAATCTTTTCTTCGATAACAAAGGACAATATGCTGGGACGTTTGAACGTTTGACAAAGTTGTATCTATATAAAATGCCCAAGTTGATGCTTTTGTTGAAGGAAAACTCTGAACAAGGTAGGAGGGCATTTCAAAATTTGGAGATTCTAGAGGTATCAGAATGCAGTAGTTTAAAAAATTTAGTGCAATCCTCGATGTATTTCCGAAATTTAAACATTTTGGAAGTATCAAAATGTCATGGGTTGATTAGTTTAGCAACTTCTTCAACAGTCAAAAGTTTGGCTCAACTCAAAGAATTGACTGTATATGAATGCAAAAGAATGAGAGAAATAGTCACAGACGAGGGAGAAGGTGAAGCAGGAGACGAGATTTGTTTCAGTCAATTGGAAGAGTTGTATCTTGGTGTTTTACCCAGTCTGAGAGGCTTCCATTTGGGTAATCGCACCATCAAATTCCCATCACTGAAATATCTAAGTGTACTCGGATGCCCGGAAATGAAGATCTTCTCTAATGGAGTCCTAAGCATGCCGAAGCAAATACAAGTTCGACTAGGCGAAAACTTGTGGTCGTCAAACAGAAGAAAACTATTACCAAAGGAAGATGTGAATAGTGCCATAAAAAGAAATTGGGAGGAAAACTATGATACATTCGTGCAACAACTATTCACTGAGAAGGTATGTTCTAACGCTTTTATTTTATGTAATTTTTAAAAACATTTTTGTTGGAGTAGATACAAGGAAATTGGTATGCGATGTGGACCCAATGGTCATTATCCTAATTTCTAAGGTAAAAAAAAATATGATATATATTTAATTATTAAGTTTACAGAATTTTTAAGTATTTAATTATTAATGTTAAAGATCAGAAACGAAAAACAGAGTGTTCAAACCAAGCAAAAATTATCAAAGAAACTATGAGAAACTTCAAAACCAAAGAGAGAAAATTTTATTGTTCAGAATTGTGATCACTAGAAGTGAATGAATTACAATGTACACCTTTACATTTATACTACAAATCACTACTCTACCAGAAGATAAAAAAGAGCGGGAAATCTAATAACTGCCTCTAACTACCTATAACAGCTTCCCAAATTACACGCCTCCAATAACATTTAGCCATCTGTCCACTAATAGCTCCACAGACACTCCCATGTGCATCTCACGTGCTTAACTTACCTTTTTAATGCTACAAGTAGTTTTCTCAGAAAGACACCAATACTACTGTCGTTTAAGCCCTTTTTCTTCTTTTGCTCTTTAGTCTTCTTTACACGAGTCTTTCTTTCTTTACTCATCACTGCTTCAGGTTTACTCTTTTGACTAATCTTCTTAACAGTATTAAATAAAAAGTTAAATTACAGAATTTTTATAGAAGAATATAGCTAATTTAATTAAAATTTATTAAGAGAATGTCAAACCTAATTTAATCAGAGTTTGTTTGATATTGGATTGCTTTATATATTAAATTTGAACAGTGAGTTTAACTTAGTCTTAAGTTTGGCTTCAAAAATAAATAAATGACAAATACACACGCCACTTTGGCTTTTTTTTTTTTTTTTTTCCTTTTATATTTATTAATTAGTTGACTTATATAATTCCCTCCAAAAATAAAAAAAGCTGACTTATATAAATTTCCATTTTATGTATGAACTTATATTTCTTCTATGGTGATCAAAGTGCTCATATCTCCTATACGTAATCACAAAATGATAATATTTTTTTATATAAACATTATATCATTCGCTTATATCACTGAATCACTAATATAAAAACTCAAATTTAATCTTCATAATTTCTTAATATTTTTGCTTCTAAGGAATTTGGTTTGAAAAGCAGTGATATTTGTTTTTTTTCTTGTGGATCTTCTGACTAAGGTGTCAATTGCTTGTATATTTGGTAGATAAGAAACTAAGAATGTTATTGTTTATTTGATTATGATGTAGTGTTGTGTTGTTTTGGGATTAATTTTCTTTCATCTCATGTTTTTGGATTAATTTTTCATTTGGGCCATTACTTTGAACTGATCTTTTATTGTAGGAAAATGGTGTTGATGACTTGGAGGATGACTCAAAGGAAGATTGATCTTTTAATTTATTAATGATTCAATTCTAGAACATATAAATAATTTATATTGAAGTTGTTCAATGTAGGTTCTACTGTTGAACATGTGATGTAGTTTTTTTTTTTTTTTTTTGGGGTGTGATGTAGACTTTATTGGATTGGACCAAAGAGTTTGCTAGAATGTATTGGTGTGTTATGGATAAGGTTGAGACTCATATATAGACTCATAGTAGCTTTGTCATAGGGCTTTGGAGCTAAGACAAGGCTATTATATAGTCCAACAAATCATATGAAGTTTTATTAGTGAATCTTGTAGTTTCTGATAGTTTTTAGACCCCTTAAAAAACAATTGAATTAACCTAGGTAATTAGCCAAGTTGTTACTTAGTCCAAATTCCAAATCTAGGTTATCACAATCAAACAATCATATCATGCAAAGCAGTGGAAAGATAAATAACACAATGATATGATCACCCAGGAAACCAAACTGGTAAAAACCTGGGGAAAATTTAACTTAGCTATCCTCAAGGTAAAACTGAATCCACTATCTTGAAAGAATCGAAGTTCATACAAGACTTACAAGCCCCCATACTCAACTTCTTATTGCTACCCACCAGTAGAACTTACTGACATGACCACGTGCAAACTCCGAATCCACGGACTCCTTCTTTCTTGAATTCATCACCAGATACAAGCACACCCGTTTGTGTTTCTTTAAGCTTCAATGGCAGCAACTGAATTGATCATCAAGGTATAGATAACATCTCCTCCTTGAAAACCCTAAGTTTTTGTAAAGGAAAACTCCTCAAGGATCTCACAAGAGATTCACACAAACAGCAAAATGAGTAACAATAAAACGTGGATAGGGTTTTCCTTTTATACCTAGGGCAAATTAGAAAACCCTAAACGTTTTAAAACAAACTAGGGCTGAGTTGGAATTCTGCAAAAAATGCATCTGACTCGATTTTCGATTGATCGAGCCTAAACTTCGATCGATCGAACCAGGCTAAAATGCATTATTAAATCCTACAACAGATTATTCCAACTTTACATAACTGGATCAACTTTGAGCAAGTCTAAACATGAGTAAATATATTGTTTTGATCATGGTTTGCTAACAATACACATTAGAGTTCTAAATACATAAAAACCTAAGTCTTTAGAACCTAACAGTTTCAAAAATACTTAGTATTCTCAACAAAAAACAAAAAAAAGAAAAAAAGAAAAGAAAAGAAGAAGACAAATTAATGCATTTTGTACTCATCCTTGCTCATCTTTAAGGAGTGAAAAACATAAAGTAGGATCTCTAACTCATATCTAAGGAGCAAAAAAAAAACAAAAAGCCTCTTACTCTGAAACTATGATAAACTACCAATGGTATCAAAATAGGAGATCTTGAGTTTGATAACTTTATATGTAGGACCTAAGATTCAGAAATAAAATTAGGACATTCTCCCTATAAATAACAACTCTTTAAGTTGTGTTGTATGTATTTAATTTCAAATTTTAATTAAACAAGCTTAAGAATGAACCAACTCAATGAGACCTATATTAAAAAATGGCTAAGTAGTACAAGTAGAGGCCAACCCATCATATTAGGTGGGCTTAGGTGCCTAACATCATCCCAAGTTTTTACCCAATCTTCTTACTTAAACAATTGGTCTTCACAACCCCCCCCCCCCCCCCCCTAGCGGGCGGGCATGCACACTACTTTCTCTTTTCCTTGTTTATCTACAACACACTTTCTCTTCTGCCAACAACAACCCAACTATATATCAATTTAATGTTTTATTTTTGTACCTCCATAATGAAATAACACCTTCCATAAGAATAGCCAAACCCAAGTCCCTATTTAGGCTCTCTCACACAAAACTTAACTCTTAATAATGGGCCTCTCACAAACATGAAGGCCCACACCATGGCATTGACACCTTCCTTAAGGATGAGTGAACCCAAATCCCCATTTAGATCCTTGCAAGACCAAAAGTATCTCCAAATAAAATAAGCATCTCATAGTCACAAATATGTGAACTTCACAAATATAGACCCCACATCCTTGTGTGATACCTACTCTA
>JAXUIC010000255.1:0-49853 GCA_035136125.1 Quercus rubra
CCCCCCCCCCCCCCCCCCCCCCCCCCCCCCCCCCCCCCCCCCCATTTCTCTCTTTTGCAGAACAGGTCGTGGAGATTTCTTCTCTGAGATATCTACTCAATTTGTGTATCATTTATTATTAGCAAGCCAATATGGACGTGCTCAGATCTGCATAGTTCTAAACTTTTGGCTTTATTTTTATTTTGCAGATCAAAATGGAACATTTCCACCGCTACAGTAAGTCTTGCCATCTAGACGTGCTCTCAGATTGAAATAACTGTTATATTATTGCTTTATGCTTCAAAAAACTCCTTCAAGTTGACTAACAATTACATAAAATTTTCCATTTTTTCCCCCTCTCTTTTGCAGCACAGGTGGTTGAGTCTTCTCTTGAAAATTTCTTCAGTGTTTCTTATCTGTTCTCCCTTTTGCTGTATGGGGTCAAAAGTTATATGCCAAATATGGGCTTTAGTGTTATTTATGATAAAGTACCACTTATTTCAAAAGTTTAAACTAGACATGGGATTTCTGTTCAGAATCAGTTACTCTAATATAAACTACCATTAGATCCAAAAATTTAAGTTGATAGAAATGGTGAATTTAATCAAGTAACTGTTATTCCAATAATTTCAAGCTTACATTGCGGTGGCATTTTAAGAAGGTATTTCAAGTAGAGCCATTGCTGGCATGTCTATAGCAGCAGTTGCTGGAGCATCTATTTTGGCATTTTGTCTGTATGTGGGGGTATATGGAAGGAAGAAGAAGAAGGAGGTTGTGGAGACATCAACTCTCCTTGCAGTATCCCAACACCAGTATGTTCAACATAGACATGGTAATATTTATGCTTTGGTGAACCATCTTATCGATTTTAATTATTTTAAGAGAGACATTTAAATTTGAAATTATCATTTGGTAAGTGTCACTCATTTCTATATGAATAATGATAAGAGTTAACTATCATGAGTTGCAAAACTTATTTTTGGAACATGCCTTTTCTCTGCATATTTTTCCATGCTTCGATTTTCATTTATTGCATATATTTTATATCTCAAATTATGAGAATTATGAATTTGGATGAATAGATACTTCTTGAGCAGCATCATAAGACCCATAAAGAAATTTTCAATGAAGAGAGTTTACACCTTCATTTTATAGCACATTGGATGTGTTGAAGCATAGTCTTGGGTATTGCCTCCATGCATGAAACATGCACCCCATTTACCATATGCATCCAACCCACAATTGTGTTTCTAATAAAGCCTGATAATAAGGCATGCCTCAAGATGTTGACCTCAAATGCCTTCAAAAGCAGAGCCAAACAACAAAAATAGGTGACTCTCCCTCAGTGCGTATTGCTTTATTGCTTTCTTGGCTACCACCTCTTGCCTAGGACTTACTGGCGGCAATATGGGTTAGAAATGGTGAAGCTACTCTTTGTGGCTACGATTAGAGCTAGTTTAGTAACATCATTTGACAGCCTTGCTAACTCATCTGTTATTGGGTCAAACTATTTGTAAGGTTCCAATAGGAAAGCACTTAAAAATTGCAAAAGGGTGTACCATATGCGTCATTTGCAAGCTCAAGTTTCTCTCACATTTTTCCAAAATTTATAATCACATATAATGAGTTTTTTTCTTGCAATGATATAGCTTTTGTACACAATTCCAAAAGAAAGCTTCAGAATTGATTTCTTTTACTGGTGCTCCATCATGGCTCACAGGTATTACCATGGACAAATCTGTTGAGTTCTCATATGAAGAGCTTGCAAAAGCTACTGATGACTTCAGCCTGGATAATAAGATTGGGCAAGGTGGCTTTGGATCTGTTTACTATGCAGAATTACGAGGAGAGGTTTGTTGAATCTTACTTTGTTGTCTGGCTGTCATACTTCAGAATCTGAGTCCTATATACATTCAAACCATGATGTAACATGAGCCTTCTTGGCTTGAAAGCACCATAGTAAGAGCAAAAGGTCCACCCCATCTCTGAAGTCACATAAAATCTCACGGCATTTAGACATCCATACTGTCAGAACTTTAGAATCTAATCATAAAAATTCAAACCGTTGTATGTCATAGCAGTCCTCTTTGAGAATTCAAAAACCATGTAATTTTTTCACATTTACTCCAACACCATGATAAACTACAACTTATTCCTAAATCTTAAGCTGTTAAGAAATGATAAATTTAAGCATTTAAAATTTATTCTAACAGACTTTTTCGTCCTACTATCATGCAGAAAGCTGCAATTAAGAAGATGGATATGCAAGCATCTGAAGAATTTATTTCTGAACTGAAGGTTTTAACTAATGTTCATCACTTGAACCTGGTAATATGCTTTCCCTGTAATTTTATTCTCTACTTCAATTTATTTTGGTAGATTTCAAATTCAAAATAAATCCTACTGATGGCTCAGGCATTATGCCAACATGGTTAGAGACTAGGAGCAGATTGTACATTAGAAAACTCAGTCAGAATCCTCTAGCTGATGGATTCTGCACATTGTCCAATCATTGTTGGAAAAAATGGTTTTGCATCTCATACAAAACCCACAATAGAAGCAACACAAGGATTTACTTCATTCATGAGATAACATGTAACCTTGAATTCTAGAACAAAGAAGAGAAAGCATACCTTAGTGCAGTAAAATTCAAAAATAAGACTTGAGAATACCTTCAATCTTCATCCCAATTCCACATAATGTCCAAGATGAGTGGTTTCTCAATTAATTTTCCTTTAGAAAAGTGAATTCCAAAAAAACCTTTTACAGAAAAACTGTTTTCTCTTCTTTTAATCATACATACTTTTTACCTGTTTTGGCAGTTACTTTATTTAATAATTTTTATTAAAAAAATAACTGATTATCTAATTGGTTTAACCTTTTGGGCCAGCCCAATTGAGCTTAAGTGTGTGGCTTGGGATGGGATCAAATGGACTAATAAGACTTTAGCTCCAATGGGCCTCAGACTTATCTGCCAACTCTTGACAAGTCCAAAATTACCATTAATTATATAACAAGTACTACTATGGAAATATAATTGCACTCTAGATCTTATTAATAAATTATATCCAAAGACTCTAATATGATATCATTTGACCCCTCCATAAAACATTCATAGTGAACAAAGTCATAATAAACTGTCATCTTGTAAACAACTATTTTATTCCTTGAGTACCCAGGTTAATCTTTTAGTTATTCATATTTACAAAATCTAATTTCATAAAATATGAACTTTAGTAACTCTTTACTAAAGTGGTCGGCCCTAAATAACCAGTTTCATTAAACTTATCTCAATGAGATATTTCGTGTCTCTATAGAAAGATATTATGGATTCTATATTGAGAATATGGGTTCCCTCAACACTACATGTGGTTACCCAATATACTGAGATTTTGACCATGAAACTAGATCTCACTCTTGATATACCAAAGTACCCTAAATTTCTTGATCAGGTTCACTATCCGCTCAAGATTGAGAGTCTATGAAATTAGAATTTGTGAGATTAATTATTCAGGTGATAGTTGTTAATTGAATAATACATATCAACATATCAACTAGAAGTCTTCACTTCTATGATCAAGACAAACCATCTTAGTTGATGTGTTATAGTCTTTGCAGGCGGTCCAATTCAATATGTTTTACACACTTAAGACATATCAACACATTAACTAGAAGTCTTCACTTCTATGATCAAAACAAACCATCTTAGTTGATGTGTTATAGTCTTTGCAGATGAAACACCTAATTTCATCACTGACTACGAACTATATTTTGAGTTTACAAGGAACTTGTGATTTATGTCTTCTGTAACTAAATCACATACAATGCATCTCAAGGACTATGATAATGTCCAATTAGTTCATTTATAAATAGTCTCATATAATTAAACAATTTAATTATTTATAACATGTCAATAAATTCGATTTTGGGGCATAAATCCTAAAAATTGTAACTAGTTACTAATGATTAATATTCTAAGTAAATGTATATGACAAGCATAAGTACTTGGCTTACTTTATTACTTGTATTTCATCGGTTGTTAGAGGCTTATACACTTTTCTAAGCTCTTTGCCATAATGCTCTTTGACATGACACTTTGCTCAGGAGAAAAACTGGCTTCAGATTTTGGTATATACATAACTATTAGGAACTTTTTGTCAAACCAGTATTTGCTTTCTGTGAGTGCTCAGCTAATATCAAGTTGTAGATTTTGCCCAACTAACAGTTGCATCGTTCAATTATCTTAAGGTGACTATTTGTTTCTATGTTAAACTTCATGCAGGTTCGCTTAATAGGATATTGCGTTGAGGGCTCCTTTTTCCTAGTTTTTGAGTATATCGAGAATGGCAACTTAAGTCAACATCTGCACAGCTCAGGTGAAAATGAAAATGCATCTGCTTACTCAACATCTCATTTCTATTAATGTATGTTCATGACTGCATATTGTATCTTTGGTTTTCAGGAAGGGATCCATTGCCATGGTCTACTAGAGTGAAAATTGCATTGGATGCTGCAAGAGGAATTGAATACATCCATGAGAATACCGTTCCAGTCCACATCCACCGTGATATTAAATCAGCAAATATACTGATAGACAAGAACTTCCAGGGAAAGGTATGCTTGTTTTGACGTAGTAGGCCTGACATCACCGTCATTATTCTAAATTTTTTTGGTACAGGTTGCAGATTTTGGGCTAACAAAATTGACTGAATATGGAAGTGCTTCGCTATACACACATCTTGTGGGTACATTTGGATACATGGCTCCAGAGTAAGAATTTCCTAATCTTTTTTTCTATTTCTTTTTTTAATTTTCATTTCATTTATTTGTTTACTCTTTTGAAACAGAAAATTTTCATTTGCACATTATAAAGTAGCGAAATTTGTATTACATATCCATGTTTGAGTTCTTTTTCTATTTACTTACGTTCTTGAACCTTTTTTGCTAAATGCTAATTTTCAAGACATGGTAGGTAGCTTTTTCTCATCTGTGTTTAGTGGTAAGGATTGCTTTGTCCATCATTATATGGACCATACAAAGAATAAGGAGCAGTATCTATACACACAATTCTTTAGATTTTCTTTTTTTTTTTTTTGGGGGGGGGGGGGGGGGGGGGGGGTTTGGGCTTCAATTAGTTTTGTCCTCCATGCATGAGCCTAAATTGTGAATTTGGTGCATACCAGGATACCACTGACAGGAAAACTAATTGTGAACTCAAGGATTTTTCCAAGTTTTATAATACAAAAAAAAAAAAAAAAAAAAGTTAAACTAAATGCAAGATTTTGTGTGCAGATATGCTCAACATGGTAAGATTTCCCCAAAGATAGATGTATATGCTTTTGGAGTTGTCCTCTATGAACTAATATCAGGCAAGGAAGCTATTGTCAAGACAGATGAATATGTTCCTGAATCAATGGGACTTGTTGCTTTGGTTGTTTTCTCTGCCCTTCCTCTGTTTACTATTTATGAATGTAGTTCAAGAATTTCTTATTTGAGAATTTACCCAAATTTTATCTATTGATATGATGCAGTTTGAAGATGTGCTTAGCCAGCCTGATCCAGAAGAAGATCTTCATAAACTTGTGGACCCTAGACTTGGTGATGATTACCCATTTGACTCTGTCCAGAAGGTGATTTCTCATTCACAATAAGCATGCAAATTATGGACTATTAATCTTATTTTTACCAAGAGTCTTATAGCTTAGTGGCATAGCATTCTCTCCTTTATTAGGAATACCAAGATTTGAATCCACCTCCCTATTGTTGTAAGTTTTAACTATTGAGTTATCAACCAAAAAAAAAAAAAAATCTTATTTCTAAAAAGCTTTTATGGCTGATTTGGCTGCAGCTGGTCCAGCTTGCCAAAGCTTGTACACAAGAAAATCCTCAACTAAGGCCAAGCATGAGGTCTATAGTGGTTGCACTAATGTCGCTTTCATCTTCAACTGAGGATTGGGATTTTGGTTCTTCCTATGAAAATCCTGCTGTAGTCCATCTAATGTCTGGAAGAGGCAGCTCATGAAGCCTCGTTCTAAATTGGTGATGATGCATGCCTTGAAAAGTGACCTCATGAAGAAAAAGTCGCAACAATTCTTTTGGATATGTTCATCATCTGTAGATATTTTGTGGTAGTTTATGTCAATTTGTTTTCAGTCTCTTAAAATTTGCTGTGCGACCATTCATTGCGAGTGTTTTACCTGGTGTTTGTATGTCTTTGCTTGGCATGTTAATCCATGTTGAGGCATAGAAATGTTTCAGCTTCTAACTGAATTTTTCCATTCTTTCGAATATCTGAATCTATGCATCTGGGCCATTGGTTGCATTGAGAATTAAGCATTAGTTTAGAGGAAACCAACAGGCAGACACATATGAAGAAAATGTTTGATCAGCCACAATAAAATTTAGAGAAATCATATGTAATACAACATAGGACTTCCATGTAATGTGTCAGCTTCTATGGATAACTGTGCCATGCTATGACAAAGGATTCGTGTCAGAAATCTTACATACAACAAGATCAAAAAGAAACTTTTAAAGACTTTCGATTTTGTTGCCGCAGCTGATATATATTGTCCGTTTCATTTCTTGTAACCAAACTCCAGAGGATTATTATCTATGTACTATTGTAAGTAACACATTGGTGTTTATGTTGTATTTCATTTTCCTTCTGGCTTTCACGCATAGACGTAGCTATAGCCTTCAAACAATTAAATTAAAATACTTCTTGCTGAGGGATTTTAGAACAACCAAAGTGGCAGTCCTCAGTCAAAATATACAAATTTATCACATTTCACAAGTAAATATGGCATATTGTTTGGTTGTGACAATATGCCATCTTCACCAAAATATTGTACTTTAAGACAAGATACTATATTTTGTAGTCTTTTTGCAATAAAACTGCTTTCATTACGTAAAATTGGAAGAAATTTGGAGGGTGACTGTGTAACGTTTCCTAATAAATTTGCAGACTTAGTGACCGTTTGGATGGAAATTATTTCTGCGTCTACGTTTTAGAGTTGCGTTTTTTTTTTTTTTTTTTGGTTCAGCCCGAAATAGTTGACTTTGTCAACTGTGAACAGTGCATTTGTTCACTGTTCACGATCCCACAAATTACATTTTTCAGCAAATTTTTTTATTAAAAATGGGTTCCATAGCACTATTTACACATTTAAAAATTATTTTACTACAGCGTTTTCAGTTTCAATTTTTAGTTTCAGCAATAATAAGCTCAATCCAAACACAAGGCTCTTTCTTTCAATAAAAAAAGTTTTTCAAACTTTAAAAAGTCACCTAACCTTTGCTTAGTGCCACAATAGGTGTGTTAAATGTGTAATTAACAAGGTTGTTGCTACTAATTTCAAAGTTTTGTACTTCAGCATAGCTTATTTTTTATGGTTTATTTGGCTTCTATTAAAGATAGTGACCCAAAACATTCAGTGAAAATAGAAGAAGAAATCTCAGAACCTTCAACGGCTAGTTTCTAAATAGAAACGATGCCGTATAACTTAGATTATTTATGTTCTTAATGAAACGGAGCGTTTTGGAGTTCAGAGCATTGATTTATGAAACGGTGCGTTTAAATGTGTTGGGCATACTTCGTCTTGTTAAAAGACTTATTCCAATCCTCTGTTTCTACACTGGATTTCAGAGTTTGACTCAGAAAGCTCCAACTGCCTCCAAAGCCTTCCAGCCGTCATTCCTTGATTCTCGGCGCACAATGTGGAGTAGTTTACTTTCGGTTAGAACGGTTATAGTCTCTGGAACGTTCTTGATGTATTTATCCTATATAAATAGTTTGATGATTGTAATTCATTTCTTAAGCTTTTAGTGAAATATATTTCTCAGAGTGCTCTCTCTAGAATCTCTCTCTCTTTCCTTTCATTGTTTGTTTTTCCGCCATTGTTGTACACACTCAAAAGCTTCAAAATCTTTCAGCTTCAACATTAACTGGATAACAGTATAGTTGTAACTTGTGAGTTCAAAAACAGTTGAACAAAAATAAACAAGTTATATAAACCAAGTTTTTAAAAAGAAAATCAAACCAAACAAGCACTCAAAATCCTTGGTCTACCTTATTATTGGTTGTTTTGTTTCCAACATGTGATCGAGAATGAGCAAATCCTCCTCATTAAGTGATAAAATTATTATTCAGAACATTTTTTTTTGTAAATATATATTCCTCCTATCATTAAAAAAAAAAAGAGTCTGCATTGATAATCTATACATATTTGAAAGTAGTACTATTCAAGTAATATTCGTCACCGCTCATATGATCAATACTTTCCAAACAATGAAAATTGTAAAGATTCATTCTTCTGAGTTCTGAATTCTGATTGCTTTGTCGGAAAGGGATGTAATGTGAAACGAGTGATTTTGCTAGAGTATTTTGATTTAGCCCAACTTTCCTTCTCCTACCCCGAAAGTTTCTGATTTTGATTTCAAAAGAGAAAAAGATAAGTAAGAATCAAAATTTAAACTATAAATCTGGAATGCAAAAACAAATAAGTGTAGACAATCAATCAATATATATATATAGATATAGATATAGATATACACACACATAGCTCTTCGTGCCATCCCATGTCAAATACACATAGACCAAAAACAATGTCATTTACCTTCAATTTTTTGACGACACTTACCAAACTCTAATATTGTTGTTTCTTCTAATCCTAACCATTATAAGTTGGCTACAGTCAAGGAAAGGGAGCTTGAATTTTATATTAAGTGACAATAGCAATTACAATTTTAATGTTAAGATCAGACGTTGTGGATTCGTGGGTTTTGAAAATGACGTGATTAAATGTGGGTGTTAGGAATGCATATTTTGTTTTAGAATTAAGGAGAAAGAAAAAAAACACATTCTATATATATCAACTTTTATTCTATAATATTTCTGCAAAGCTTTAATTTTTTTTCTCATTCTTTCAATTGAATAATTATAATGGATATATGTGTTCAATTTATAATTGTTACTTTTTATGATAAACTTATTACTAATAAAGTTTTATAACAATTATGCTATAATACATATACAACATATTTCAAAACCATCTTACATAAAGTATTACAACATTATTCACGCATCGTATGGGAAACTTACAAGTTATTTAGATAGGGTAAACATGAATAATTTTTTTATAATCTATACTACTAATAACAAGATTCCCCTGTTTGGGTTTGTTTTACCATTTTGAATACCAAAATATCATCACACAAATTATAAAACTCTCTTAAATACCCTTATCTTTTAGTTAAATAATTTTAAATGAAAAAAAAAAAGGCTAAAGGAGTAATTTACTTTTTTTTTTTAAATTCCTAAATTTTAGACTTTTTCCTTCTCTTCTCTCTATAAAAAAGATCCTAAAAATTAGGGTACTATCTCTATCTTACTTTTAAACATTATACATGATTACTTCTCCTATTTGAATTTCAATGCCTCTACGCGAGAGCTGTAAAAAAAAAAAAAAAAAGTCAAGATTTTTAGTTTCAAATAATTTCTTCCATTCACATCAGCTACTAACTCACGTACAAATAACTAATTGATGAAAAAAAAAAAAAAAAAACCACCCGATAAATTTACCCTTTTTTTTTTTTTTTTTTTGAAAACTTCCCCATCATTATCATCTAACAGTTTCAAACTTTCAGTGTTTCCTAGAAAATAAAACATCTTCTCTGACCATCCTTTTCTATTATAGCTCTCCATCTTCTTCAGAATGAACAAAAAAATTCACAAGTCTCAACAGGATTATCAAAGACTCATTTGATAGTTAGATAATTATATATATGAATTAGAACCCAGCAAATTCAAAATTTGCCCAAGGTAATCTTTATTATTCTTATCCTATTTTCTTTTAGTTTCGGTTCAGTTTTGATGATATGTAATAAGTTTGAATAGGACATGCTGACAATTTTCCTAACACCACGAAGGAGAAGAGATAACAATATATATAATTGACATGAAAAAGTAAGGCTAGTAGAAACGTAATAGAATTGACTTTACTTTTTTCTTTTTTGAACTTTTCAGTTTTCATTTCATTTATTTGTTTACTCTTTTGAAACAGCAATTGTCAATTTTCACATTAGAAAATGGTGTAATTTGTCTTACATATCCATGAACAAAAAATAATTATACTGAATCATACAAAGAATAAGGAGCAGTATCTATAAACACAATCCTTTAAATTGGGAAAAAAGGATCAATTAGTTTTCTCCTCCTCCTCCTCCATGGATGAGCTTAAATTGTGGACATTATATTTGGGTATATACCAAGATACCACTAATAGTGTGAAATATATTTCTAATTTCTCCCATCAATATAATATCTAAAAGCACATCAACGTCGCATTTTGGTTGATTTAGGTCCATTTTATTCCACTTCTATTCACTTAGTCCACATCAATCTATTCAGTCCATTTTAGTCTAATTCAGTACATTTGGTTCAACTCAGTCTATTCGGTCCACTTTGGTCCATTTCGTTTCCCTTCTTTCCATTTAGGTGCACTTTGGTTCATTTGGTCCATTCTAGACTAATTGAGCCTTAAATTGATTCTTTTGTAGGTTGGCTTACTTAGTTTTATGCTCAAAATTCTTTCTTTCTTTTTTCTTCTTAATTTGTAGGTTGAAAAGTATAAATTTTATTTCATTGATCCAAACTCTTTAGTTTTGGACTAAAACATTAGAGATATATGCCCTAAAAAGTAATAAAAATAATTATTATTCATAAGATTACCTTAAAATTAAATTTTCAATAATATTGGCATTATACTTATATTTGGAAAGAAAAATAAATACTAAAATTCTAAACTTATATAATAATTTAAATTGAACATAACATGTTACATGTATTCCATAAAATGAGAGTGTATATATATATATATATATTTTTTTTTTAATATTCTTAGATATGTTCAAATTAGTTAACCGACTATGGTATATTTAAATAAGTCATTTTAATAACATCTTCTCCATTTATACAAAACAATATTATAATTATATAATTTAAATATTTTTATTAAATTACATTTTTCATTTCATTTCATATATATAGACATGACAAAACGGGTCAGACCCGTTTGACCTAACCTGTTTGACCCGCAACCCAATTGTCCCGTTTAAAAATGACTTGTTTTGACCTGTGACCCTTTTTGACCCGCGACCCGATTGACCCGACCTGAACCCGACCCGACCCGCCCGTTTTGCCACGTCTACCAACGTTGAGTAGATTGAGATTGAGGTGTAATTTTTATAAAATATTTACTTATTCTTCTTTACTTAATATGTTATGTACTCTATTATAGTTTGTCATTCTTTACTTGCCACCTTCATTTTCTCTTCCTACTTTAAATAGATCGAAGATTATACCAAGATTAGCTTCTAGAAAAATGGAACAAGAGTTGCACCAAATTTAGGTATCAAGTCAAGTGTTTAACGTTAATTGGTAACAATTTCACCAGTGAGAATCTAATCACAGTTAAGGAACTCATAAACAATTGACAGATTGCATCTATTTCAAAAAATATATATATTTGAAAAATACGGGTCAACTCAACCCGACCCGCGACCTGATTGAACCACTAACCCGATTGACCCGACCCGCCCGTTTTGCCACGTCTATATATATAAGAAGGAAACACAACAACAGAGCACCAAAGTTTCGGGTAGACACAGACGGAGAGACAGAAAACACAACAACACTATCACCGGCCAAAAAAGAGTGGCTCTAATACCATAAAGGGGGAAGGGGCATGGCGTTGGGAAGCGAAAGCACAGTTATACAGTGATAATATAACTTGAAAATAATGCAAGTAAAAGTAATGCAAGTAAATGCAAAGCTATAAGACCAGCCAGGTAGGCGGCAGAGCCAGCCAAGTAGGGGGTATAGCTTATATAGTTAAAGAAAACAAAAGAATTATAGAACCGTCCGGGATGGCGGTAATCCATCCAAGGTGGCGGTAGCAACAAGTAGTATAATGAATGTAATGAACATAAAACTGAAATTACTTGTTATTGAAAGTAGAATTGAACACTTACAGTAGTAGTGATTACAAGTTGGAAATAGTTACAAGGCTTAGGAACTAGTCTTAGTTACAAGCTTTGTAGAGATAGTAGAGATGTAAGGAAATTGTAGTAAGCAAGGAGATCTCTCAAAGAAAGGCTCACAAGGGATAACTCTCTCTAGGAAAGAAGTCCTGAACTAAGCACACTAAAACTTGCTTGAAATATAAGGGACAACCTCCCTTAAATAGGCAAAATTTCGGAGTGAATAGTAACAGGTGAATAGTGACAGATGAATAGTAAATTTCACTTTTTGCCCCAAAACGTGGGGAATGAGTTGTGGAACTCAAAATTCTTGTCCTTGGAGTAGAATATGTCAGGAGAAGCATGACAAAATGGAACAAAGCATGACTAAAAGCATAATGAGGAATCTTTTCTTTTTCTCTTGGAAAGTCTTCAAAATGATTCTTGTCAGAAGTAATATTTTTGTCGGGAGCATGGGATCACAATCTTGAAGTAATCTTGGAGTAGTAGTACTCATTGAAACTTTTGACTAAAGAGTATATCAAACAAATGGGAGTTCCGCCAAATTTGGGATATCTTGAAACAATTTCAAATTTTTAGTAACACAATTTTTTAAAGCATTTTGGCATTTGTGCAGGCTAGTCAAATAAGGGAATCAATCTCTGGCCAAGTCATCAGCATTTTCTTCATCATGTCCAAACCAATCATGTGGGTAAGGATAGGTTTGGCAGTAAGGATCTTTTGAAACAGAGACCTGAGAGGACTTTTCATCATCTGAATTGGCAGCTTCATCTTCCTTAATCGTTTTAGACAGCAGGGCAAACAAAGCTTCAGGATCATTACGGATTGCATCCAAAGGAGAACTCTTCTTTTTGGATTTAACAGAAGATGCAACATTTTTGGTCGATGAGGAAGCAGGTGCATCAGGTGCATCAAGTGCGTCAGTCACAGCTTTTTGCACTGGGGTAGTAATTCTTAATGGGGAAACATTTGAGGCAAGGAAGTCCCTTTCGACATTGTTAATAATAGAATCGGTGTGTGAAAACCTATCCCACCATTTACATACCAACATCGAGCGAGAACATCATCCTCTTTAGCATATTGCCATTTTAGAATTCATGGAATCTTATATTTTCTGATAAAATGCAGTAGAGGAGTAAATTTAGCTCCATGAGTGTCAGTTTTTGAGCCTTATTGAGAAATTTAGGAAACAGTCTTTTAATGGTGCAGGAAATATTTCAACAGCTGAACCAAACTGAGTCCACCATCGGATGAACCAGAGGGGGAAAACAAAGTCAAAGTCTTTGTGAAAATTGACAAATCATGAATGGGACATAGTTTCATTTTGGTGGAGCATGAATCTGAACCAAGCAGTAATATAATCATGATAAGAGTAGGGAATAGGGAAATTTGGTAATGTCCTTGTAGTAGTAGGATTGGGGCCCCATTTTTCTTCATAAATAATGTGGTTTAGGTAAACACTGTGGTAAATAATTTTTTCACCATTGGTCTTATCTCTTATGGGCTTGATGGTAATTGAATTCTCATGTTGTAATATTGCAGAATAGTATTGCACATTCTTTTGTCCGTGCTCAGGGATCCAGTGAAACAGTGGAGGAAAATAGCTGGTAGCAAGTCTAAAAGGGTTAGTAATGGATGCCCTATTTGGCTCAACAGAAAACAGGTTTTGAACATAACGTTTTTTAACATATTGGGAAGTATTGGGGTTCCTAGGGAAAATGGTTTGAACAGGTCGATGACTATTGGTTAGAGCATAGGGATCATATGTAGAGGTTAGAACAGAAGAATAATTAGGTTTGGGAATAGTTCCTAAAGTGGTGAAACGGTTAACAGTGTTTATAGGGGAAGCAGGCTCAATTTTAACAATTTGATTGTTACTGTCAGGCGTTCTGTCACTCGACCTTCTACTTGCCATTATGATACTGCAGAAATTCACGGGTAAAGAAATCAGGGATGGCATTTTGGGATCCTTTAATATATTCAATATCAAAATAAAAAACGCTCAAAATAGCTTGCCATCTGGCAAAAATATGTTTTGAAGTAATATTTTCAACATCTTTTTAAATAACATATTTAGCACTTTTGCAATCAATTCGTAGCAAAAATTTTTGGTTTAATAAATCACTTTGAAATTTTGAAATACATAGTACTATAGATAAAATCTCCTTTTTAATAGTACTGTAGTTTAACTGTGCATTATTCCAAATACCAGAATAGAAACGTACAATTTGCTCAGGTGACTCAGGAGAAACTCTTTGTTTCAGAATACCTCCATAACCAAAATCCGAGGCATCTGTTTCGACAATTTTGAAAGCACTAACAGTAGGAATACCAAGACAAGACAATGTCTTAACATGAGATTTGATTTGTTTAACAAGGGAAGTATGGATATCAGACCAAGGAGGAGGATTACTCTTCAACCGATCAAATAAAGGTTTACATTGTTTTCTCATATCTTTATAGAAATCAGCAACATAATTTAATGACCCGAGAAATCTTTGGAGCTGAGTTTTCTCAGTGATAACATCTGGAAACTTATTAGCAAATTGGATGGCTCTATCAATAGGACGAATCTGTCCTTCAGAGATGTCAAAGCCAAGAAAACGGACTTTTGTTTGAAACAATTTGACTTTTTTAGCAGAGACAACAAGACCATTTCTTTTGATAGTATCTAGAAACGAATGCAAGTGTTTCCAATGTTCATTAATAGAACTAGAGTAGACAAGAACATCATCAATGTAAACAATGGTGAAATGACTGAATGAGTTAAAAATATCATTCATAATGTTTTGAAACTCACTTGGGGCATTCTTAAGACCAAAAAGCATAACATTCCACTCATAATGTCCAAAATGAGTGGTAAAAGCAATTTTGTACCTATCCTTTTCACTAATCTGGATTTGCCAGAATCCAGACTTCATGTCAAACTTGGAAAATACCACAGCTTCACTCAGCCTATGGACCAGGTCATTCTTATTGGGTATAGGGTACCTAATCCATTCTAAAACCTTATTCAAGGGTTTGTAGTTAATCACTAATCGAGGGGTTCCTCTTTCAATCTCAGCATTTTTCTGAACATAAAAAGCAGAACAAGACCAAGGGGACTTGCTATTCCTAATTAATTTTTTCTCTAATAAATCACTAATTTCCTTTTTGCAAAATTCAACAGTTTCAGCATTCATTTGAATAGGACGAGCTTTGGTGGGGATATTTTTCTCATTAAAACCTTTAACATAAGGCAAGTCAACAATATGTTTCTTTCTATGCCAAAAAGCATTAGGAACATCAGAACAAACATCATCAATCAACATTTTCTGAAAATTATCAATTTTTTATTGTAATAATTTATTAGAAATTTGTTCAGCAATTTTCTTGTATCTAACTTCTTGTTGAAGGAAGTTAAGATGTTTAACTTTAGCATGGATCAAGTTTAAAGCATCATCAATTTCAGTTTCTGAGGCAAATTTGAATTTTACTTTCTGTCCAAAAGGATCAGTAGTAATTCCATCGTGTTCAACAAGAAAATGATACAAAGCATTTATAAAAGGCAAACCAAGAATCACTTTATCAGAAGGAATCTTGAAACAGACATTATCATGGCAGACATGAGCATTATTCAATTCATATTTGATCTTCATTTGGGAACCATTAGCAGAAACCAATCTTTCAGTTGATTTTTCAAAATATTTTGAAGGAATTAATCCTTCTTGGATACAGTTCATATCTGCACCAGAATCAATCATGGCAATAACAATGAAATGATAATCAGGAGAAACAACAATTTTAACTTTTGTAAACCACTTTGGAAGAAGTATTTTATTGACAATAGTAAGTTGAGAATCAGTGAAAACATCAGTAATACCTTTATCAGAAAGAAGAACCTGTTGACTGGATTCATCTCCATCTTTGTGCTTATCATGTTTATTATCAGATTTACCAACTTTTAACATTATCAGCTCTAGTTTGATATGATTGTTATTGTTTCTATTTTTTTGTTTTAACTCGCTTATCTCTTGCTTAATAATATTAATTTCATGCTGTAAATCATTAACAGTTAAATCTTTGGATTTCTCTTTATTCAGTCTTTTTAAAGGTTCTTCAAGGCTTAAAGTTGATTTTTGTTTTTCTTTACTTTTAGTCAGAGTTTTAACAAATTTAATATTTTTACAATGAATCATTTTTAACAAAGTTAACAAGTTTAAAGAAGGAAAATCATCAAGATTTTAAATAGTTCTTTTTTATTTTTATTATCAATTTTTAACATGTTAAACTTATTTTTAAACTTACCAAGTTGTTTATATTTTCCAGAAACATTTTTCTTTTTAACATGAAAATCATTAGGTTTAACAAAGTTGTTTTTGTATCTTTTATATTTTTTATGATTATAACTTTTGTGACTTTTATCATGTTTCTTCCCTTTTTGTCTGGAAGGAGCAATAGGAGGCAAACCATTTTGTTCACGAAAATTAGCTTTTTTCTTAGTTTGTAATTGATGTGTCAATAGTTTTTCATTATTACACATACTAAGACCAAGTTTTTAATAGCACTAAAAATGTCATCATAAGTTAGGTTATTAAAATTAAGAGAATCATTTTTACCCATTAACACTTGTTTTACCTTATGAGCAAAGATTGGAGGCAGACCGTCAATGAACCTTTCTTTCCAATAAGGCTTATGGCAATCTTTCCGAAGTATAATCCTGGAAACAAAAACATCTTGGTACCATCTGTAATTAGTCATGGTAGAACATCTTAAAATATTCAACAAACCAGGAACTTGGGGTGAAATATTAGAAGGAGTACTAACAGAATATTTAAGAAGGGTATAAATCGGAGTATTTAGGTCATCAAGAATACCGCAACCAATATGTCTAGCAAAAATAGGCAAACATTTATGAAGAGTGCTAGAAAAATCATTAACAATACCAGGTTGATCAATGTCATGGTTATTTTGGTAAGCAATACCAACTTCAGACATATGACTCATGATTTTTTGTTCAGACAATCCAGCAATATTCCATTTGTAATGCTTATCAGTAGAAACAGAAAATTGTAGTTGAAAAACTCTTTCTTTAAACTGTATATCAGGAGGAATAGGTCTGGAATACCAATTTTGTGTAAAAGACATAGGTTTGGAATTTTCAACAAATCTTTTAATTTCAGGTAATCTATCATTTAAAATCTCTTTAGCAGGAATAGAAGAAACAGTATCAGAATTAGTATGTTTATCAGAAACAATTTCTTTTTCATTCTTTGAAATATTGCAAGTTGTACTTCTAGAAGTACCTTCAATTTTAATTTTTAAATCAGAAAGCATTTTATCAACAACTTCAAGCATTTTAGACTGAGAGGTTTTGAATAGAACCTCATCTCTTTGATTGGATAAATCAAGTAAAGGTTCCTCAATTTTTTCAAAAACAGAATTTTCAAAAGCAGATTTTTTAATGGAAACAGTATTTTTAATATGGTCAGGTTGTTGGTCAATGAC
Organism: Quercus rubra; assembly: GCA_035136125.1. Taxonomy (NCBI): domain Eukaryota; kingdom Viridiplantae; phylum Streptophyta; class Magnoliopsida; order Fagales; family Fagaceae; genus Quercus; species Quercus rubra. The sequence goes on from JAXUIC010000255.1 coordinate 17,509, forward strand.
ATGCAAAGATTCATTAGTAGAGTTGGGTTGTTCAATAAGACTAGTGATAGGAGTTCGATCATCAGAAATTTTGAAAGGAGTGGCCTTAATTTCCGTCATTTGATCTTGACAATTTATCAAAACTGTCTCAAGAGGCGGGTGACTAGTCCTAACAATGGCTTTACTAGATGTTTTAACAAAATTTGATTTTCTTATCACACTCAAATGTTGTTTTGAAATTTCATCATTTGAAACATAATGGTTTTCAAGAAAATCAAAAAACAAAATATGTTTTTTCAATTGTTTCATCTTTTCTAACCATTTACTCTTGACACGGTTTTTCTCAGACTGAGCAAAATTAGCTTGGAAGTATTTTCGTTTAATTTGGTTTTTTGAAAGCATAAATTCATCCTACAAAGGAACCAGATCAACTTCAAAGTTTTCATTTGAAACAGTCAAAACTCTTAATTGGTTAACATAGTCAAAATTATCAATGGGAGAAAAGTTAGGTTCAACAGATTTATCATTATCTCTTTCTTTTCTAGTATTTTTTCTATACAGACAAGAAGCTTCAGAATAATGGTTAAAACAAGTATGATCATTCAAAGAAACATCAGCCATAGAAGAAATGTTATTTTTAAAATTCTTAGATTTGGCATCATGTAAACACATGAGAACAGAAGCACCACATCTTTCAACATTGTGATCTTCATCATTTACAATATCAAGAGGACAACCAGTCCTGGAGCTGATAGAAGAGCTGGATCTCCACAATCTATCCATACTATCCTAGTTTTAACACTCAATTATCATGTTTTTCTCATAACCGTTGCATTTCGTAACACATACCCTAACCAACCTTATACCTCTTAGTAACATCATTTGACAGCCTTGCTAACTCATCTGTTATTGGGTCAAACTATTTGTAAGGTTCCAATAGGAAAACACATAAAAATTGCAAAAGGCTGGACCATATGCATCACTTGCAAGCTCATGTTTCTCTCACATTTTGCCAAAATTTATAATCACATATAATGAGTTTTTGCTTGCAATGACATAGCTTTTGTACACAATTCCAAAAGAAAGCTTAAGAATCGGTTTCTTTTACTGGTGCTCCTTCGTCAGGGCTCGCCGGTATTACTATGGACAAATCTGTTGAGTTCTCATATGAAGAGCTTGCAATAGCTACTGATGACTTCAGCCTAAATAATAAGATTGGGCAAGGTGGCTTTGGATCTGTTTACTATGCAGAATTACGAGGAGAGGTTTGTTGAATCTTACATTGTTGTCTTGCTGTCATACTTCAGAATCTGAGTCCTATATACATTCCAACCATGATGTAACATGAGCCTTATTGGCTTGAAAGCACCATAGTAAGAGCAAAAGGTCCACCGCCATCTCTGAAGTCACATAAAATCTCATGGCAATTTTGGAGTAGACATCCATACTGTCAGAACTTTAGGATCTAATCATATAAATTCAAACCGTTGTATGTCGTAGCACTAGCAGTCCTCTTTGAGAATTCAAAAACCATGTAATTTTTTCACATTTACTTTAATACCATGATAAACTACCACTTATTCCAAAGCTTAAGCTGTTAGGAAATAATAAATTTAAGCACTTAAAATTTATTCTAACAGACTCTTTCGTCCTACTATCATGCAGAAAGCTGCAATTAAGAAGATGGGTATGCAAGCATCTAAAGAATTTCTTTCTGAACCGAAGGTTTTAACCAATGTTCATCACTTGAACCTGGTAATATGCTTTCCCTGTAATTTTATTCACTACTTCAATTTCTTTTGGTAGATTTCAAATTCAAAATAAATCCGATTGATGGCTGAGGAATCATGACAACTTGGTTAGAGACTAGGAGCAGATTGTACAATAGAAAACTCAGTCAGAATCTTCTAGCTGATGGATTCTGCACCTTTCCAATCATGTTCATGCCAACTTGGTTAGAGACTAGGAGCAGATTGTACAATAGAAAACTCAGTCAGAATCTTCTAGTTGATGGATTCTGCACCTTTCCAATCATGTTGTAACTAGTTACTGATGAATAATATTCTAAGTAAATGTTTATGCAAGCATAAGTATTTGGCTTACTTTATTATTTGAACTTCATTGGTTATTAGAGGCTTATACACTTTTCTTAGCTCTTTTCCATAATGCTCTTTGACATGACACTTTGCTCGGGAGAAATGCTGGCTTCAGATTTTGGTACATACATAACTATTAGGAACATTTTGTGAAACCAGTATTTGCTTTCTGTGAGTGCTTAGCTAATATCAAGTTGCCTATTTTGCCCAACTAGCAGTTGCATCGTTCAATTATCTTAAGGTGACTCTTTCGTTCTACGTTAAATTTCATGCAGGTTCGCTTAATAGGATATTGCGTTGAAGACTCCTTATTCCTAGTTTATGAGTATATAGAGAATGGCAACTTAAGTCAACATCTGCACAGCTCAAGTGAGAATGATAATGCATCTGCTTACTGAACATCTCATTTCTATCAATGTATGTTCATGACTGCATTATTGTATCTTTGGTTTTCAGGAAGGGATCCATTGCCGTGGTCTACTAGAGTGAACATTGCATTGGATTCTGCAAGAGGACTTGAATACATCCATGAGTATACCGTTCCAGTCTACATCCACCGTGATATTAAACCAGCAAATATACTAATAGACAAGAACTTCCGGGGAAAGGTATGCTTGTTTTGACGTAGTAGCACTGACATCACCATCATTATTCTAAACTTTTTTGGTAACAGGTTGCAGATTTTGGGCTAACAAAACTGACTGAATATGGAACTGCTTCGCTGAACTCAAGTCTTGCGGGTACATTTGGATACATGTCTCCAGAGTAAGAATTTCCTTTCCTTTTTTCTTTTTTCTTTTTTCTTTTTTCAATTTTTCATTTCATTTATTTGTTTACTATTGAAGCAGAAATTGTTCAATTGCACATTATAAAGTGGCGAAATTTGTATTACATATCCATGTTTGAGTTATCTTCCAAATTTTATTTACTTTCGTTCTTGAACCTTTATTGCTAATGTTCAAGACATGGTAGGTAGCTTTTTCTCATCAGTGTTTTAGTTGCAAGGATTGCTTTGTCCTTCATTATATAGACCATACAAAGAATAAGGAGCAGTATCTATACACACAATTCTTTACATTTTGGATGAGCCTAAATTGTGAACATGACATTTGGTGCCTACCAGGACACCACTGACAGGAAAACTAATTGTGAACTCAAGGATCTTTCCAAGTTTTATTATACAAAAACAGTTAAACTGAATGCGACATTTTGTGTGCAGATATACTCAATATGGTAAGATTTCCCCAAAGATAGATGTATATGCTTTTGGAGTTGTCCTCTTTGAACTAATATCGGGCATGGAGGCAGTGCGACTTGTTGCTTTGGTTGTTTTCTCTGCCCTTCCTCTGCTTACTATTTATGAATGCAGTTCAAGAATTTACCCAATATGAGAATTTACCCACATTTTATCTAATGATATGATGCAGTTTAGAAATGTGCTTAGCCGGCCTGATGCAGGAGAATATCTTCATAAACTTGTGGACCCTAGACTTGGTGATGATTACCCATTTGACTCTGTGTGTAAGGTGATTTCTCTCTCACAATAAACATGCAAATTATAGACTATTAATCTTATTTCTACCAAGAGTCTTATAGCTCAAAGACATAGCCTATTCTCCTATATTAGGAGAACCAGGATTTGAATCCCCCTCCCTATTGTTGTAACTATTGAATTGTCAAAAAAAAAAAAAAATCTTATTTCTAAAAAGATTTTATGGCTGATTCGGCTGCAGCTGGTTGAGCTTGCCAAGGCTTGTACTCAAGAAGATCCTCAACTAAGGCCAGGCATGAGGTCTATAGCGGTTGCACTAGTGTCACTTTAATCTTCAACTGAGGATTGGGATTTTGGTTCTTTCTATGAAAATTCCTGCTCTAGTCCATCTAATTTCTGGAAGAGGATGCTCATGAAGCCTCATGTTAACTGGCGATGCATGGCTTTAAAGGTGACCTCATGAAGAAAAAGTCGTCTCAACAATTATTTCGGATATGTTCATCATCTGTAAATTCAGTTGCGAAGTACACTAGGAGATTTGAAAGGTGGAAGAAATGTAGATATTGTGTGGTAGTTTACGTCAATTTGTTTTCTGTCTCTTAAGATTTTCTGTGCGACCATTCATTGCGAGTGATTTACCAGGTGTTTGTATGTCTTTGCTTGGCATATTAATCCATGTTTAGGCATAGAAATGTTCCAGCTTCTACTTGAATTGTTCCATTCTTTCGAGTAGCTGAATCTATGCATCTGGGTCATGGTTGCATTGAGAATTTAGCATTCGTTTGGAGGAAACCAACAGGCAGACACATATGAAGGAAATGTTCGATCAGCCACAATAAAATTTAGTGGCATCATTTGTAATACAACATAGGACTTCGATTTATGTGTCAGCTTCTATGGATAAATGTACCATGTGCTATGACAAAGGATTCGTTTCAGAAATCTTACATAAAACAAGATCAAAGGGAACATTAAAAAACTTCGATTTTGTTGCCGCAGTTGATATATATTGTTGGTTTCATTTCTTGTATCCAAACTCCAGAGGGTTATTATCTATGTACTAATGTAAGAACACATTGGCGTTTAAGTTGTATTTCATTTTCTTTATGGCTTTCATATAGATGTAGCTGTAGCCTTCAGACAAGTAAATTAAACTACTTCTTGGTGAGGGAATTTTAGAATAGCCCAAATGGCAGTCTGCAGCCAAAATATACAAATTTATCACATTTTACAAGTAAATATGGCATATTTTTTGGTTATGAATAATATGATTGCCGTCCATTGATCAAACTTTGTGCTCTCAAGTCTGCCATCTTCACTAAAATATTGTACTTTCAAACAAGATACTATATTTTGTAGTCTTTTTGCAATAAAATTGAGTTCATTATGTTACATTTGAAGAAATTTGGAGGGTGACTGTGTAAGATTTCCTTATGCATATTATTTTATCAACAGAAATTCAACTTAGCCTTTATCAGCATGAGGATTCATCTCACCCAGAGTATGGGCATGTGGTTCAAGATGGTCTGTTTTTAGTTAGAGTTTTAGTTTTGTAGTTTTTCCCATGTGAAACATATAGACAATTTAGTTGCCTATTTTTTAGATAGAAAATCTAAGTTTGGTAGTGAGCTACAGGTTTGTTATAATACCATTTCTGATGATATAGCTCCCCTTATCACTCATGACTTTTTGTAGTTCTCTTTGTTTCTTTTTCAATAATACAGTGCCTTTGGGTTTGGATTCTAAAAAAAATTAAATAAATAAATGATATAGCTCCCCTTATCTGTTTTTTTAAAAGGCGCAGTCTCAAAATTGGAAAAAAGAAAAAAGAACCAGGTGATGTTTACCTTTTACGTAGCTATCAAAATTTACAATTTCAATCTCTTGGGGGCAGACCTACTCTTACTTTGAATTTTTTTTTTTTTTTAATGTCAAACTTTAAAAAGTCGCCTAACCTTTGCTTAGTGCCAAAATGCGTGTGTAATAAAATTTGTAATTAAAAAGCTCTGTATCGACATTCAATAGCTATCTATATGATTAAATGTGGTTAACAAATTTTGGCCCTACATCTACATGTAGCCCAGACCATACCGATGAGGACAGGAAACTTGGACCCATCACCGTGTCGCTATTGCGTCGAATTGGATCCAAAACCGTCGCATTCCCAAAAGCCACAAGATTTGATTGTCTAACTCAATCACACTTGTCCAATTAGCATCCATTAAATGATCTAATTCACAGTGGAAAATAAAGTAAATGTTCTCTTTCGTCACCCTCAAATTTTTGTATGGACAGCTTTATCTTAGCCAATTAATTATGATATGTTGCTGCTGTTGCATCCTATCTCCACTTTCTTTTTTTTTCTTTTTTTTTGAAACTGTCTCCACTTTCCAACAACATAGGGAATTAATAAACTAATAATAAAATTTCCTTTAAAAAAAAGGAAAGTAATAAATAATTTTTTTTTAAAAAAAAAAACTAAAAAAGACCCAACAACATTTTAAAAACAAGGATAGAATTCTAGGCACAAGAATATTAAAATAGTGCAACAGGCAACCACAGCCCTTAGTTTAACTGTAGCTAGATTGTTGCTACTAATTTCAAAGTTTTGTACTTCATCATAGCTTTTTTTTTTTTTTTTTTTTTTTTTTATGGTTAATTTGGCTTCAATAAATATTAGCTCAATAACAGTATAGTTGTATCTTGTAAGTTTTAATTAAAAAGAATGTAATTTTAAAAAGTTGTGCATAAATAAACAAGTTAAATAAACCATTTCTTAAAAGAAAATTAAACCAAACAAGCACTTAAAATCTTTGATTTACATTTTTTTTTTTTAATAGAAAGTGGTTAGAGGAAGGAAATTAGAGTGACTTTCCTACTTAGGTGTGACTATAGTAATAACCTAATCACTCTGGGCTCCCCACATCACAATCATTAATGAGTTAGGTGAATAACCTGCTAATAGGATATAAGGAGTCATAACATGTTACAAGTGAGGGAACTCGAACCCAAGTACTCAAAATCCCTAGTCTACCTTATTATTGGTTGTTTTGTTTCCAATGTGTGATCGAATGAACAAATCATCTTCATTAAGTGATGAAATTATTATTCAGAACATTTATTTTTTTTGTAAATATGTACTCCTATCATTGAAAAATAGTCTGCATTGATAAACTATACAAGTAATATTTGTCATCGCTCGTATCAATACTTTCCAAATAATGCAAAATTCAAAGGTTCATTCTTCTAAATTATGATTACTTTGTCAGAAAGGGGTGTAATGTGAAACGAGTGATTTTGCTAAAGTGTTTTGATTTAGCCCAACTTTCCTTCTCCTACGCTTACGGTCAATGTAAACCAAGAATTTTATCATCTTTTGAATGTATAAAAGTTTCTGATTTTGACTTCAAAAAGAAAAAGACAAGTAAGAATACAAATTTAAACTATGAATATGGGATGCATAAACATATAAGTGTAGACAATAATTTGGAAAAAGGTAAACATAGTTTTTATTTTAATAATATGAAAATAATAGAATTTCCACCTATAAGGCTATAGTCATAATTTTTTTTTATATAAATGGATTCAAAGACGAAACTAAAAGGCATGCCTGGCTTCTTCTTTCTTTTTCTTTTTTTTCTTTTTTGTCTTTTAGTCGTAAATTAATAAATTACATAATATAAATATAATAAATTTTTAACCTATCATCATAATTTTTTATTATATAAATGGTTTTGTCAAAGGTAAAGGGCTTTTTTTTTTTTTTTTTTTACTTTTTGTGGTAAATTGATAAATTACAGATATATTACATGGAGATAAAAGTACTGGCCCACTAGTATTTTGAGGAAAAAAAATTATTGGTTTAATCCAACCTCAAATCTTTAAATTCACTAAGAATACTCAAAAATAAATAAATAAATAAAACATTGTGAGTGTTTGGATTCATGTTTTGGGTTCATGTTTGCGTTTTCTGCCTTTTTTTTTTTTTTTTTTTGGCGAAAACACCATTTTGATTCTTACATTTTGGGGTCATAGTTAATTTAGTCCCTATATTTTAATAGCAGTCAATTTGGTCTCAGTTATTTTTAATTTGCAGTCAATTTGATCCCTATGGTTAATTCATTGACGAAAAATGCTTACGTGGCAAACAGTTTGTCCAATTGACATGTTTAGTGTTAAAATATTAAATCAGATGTTGATGTATGGCCACATCAACAATTACATGAAAAAAAAAAAAAAAGCCACATCAGCTTTAATATTTTTTTAACCAAAATTTCTTTCCTTTTCTTTATTTCTTCTTTGAATATTCTTACAATTTTTTAACCAATTTCATTTTAATTCATTTCTTAGTAACCAAACACTAATCTATAGTCCAACAATCACAGATCATATTCTCAAAAAAAAAATCATGGCAATTAGTAAATTTTATGCCATCAATCAGGAAAGATCAATTTAACTCCATAAGTTTCAGCCAAAATCCCCAAATTCAGACCGAACCCCAAATCCAGATTCACTGCAACACAACTGTCCAGCACAACAGATCCTTCATAGAGCAAGGAGATCGGTGATGTTACGTGTATTTCAATACAAGATTGGCAATGGTGTCTTGACTCTTGAGGCATTTCGCAATGGCGGCACAGCTGCCAGTGGGGCAAATCTGTGGCCACAAACTGGGCACCATGGTGGTTCTATGGTACTTGACGGTTGGGTTGTGGTAAATCTGAGTTTGGAGATGCTAAGTTTCCACACCCATCTTCAAAAACTTGAAATTTTCAAAATTGACTCCTAGACTTTTCCACCATAGAACCAGGCAAAAACATTTGGAAGAGTACCACCAAAAAAAAAACACAGCCACAGCACAAATCCATTAGAAGTAATTAATCTAACTTCTTAAACAACAATGACCTTGAGAATCTTGCACTAGGTCTCTATGAAAATGGGTGCTCTCGGTTCTACCCAAAGAAAAATACCAAAAAAAGTTCTATTTTTAGTGAAATCCCAGATTTCAAAGAATCTATTTAGAATCCCATCAAAATAAAGGAAAAACAAATCAGAGTTAAGACACAGATTTTCTTGGTATATTTCTCAGTAACAAGAGTCAATAGGTGAAAGGTCAGAGAAAGAGATGGATTGAGTTCATAATAGGTATGCTGATGACCTGTATTTGGTCGTAGTCATAGATTAGATTTTTATAGTACTTAATATATGTTACTGAGACTTGCATATGTAAGTTGGAGAAACATTTGTTTGTTTTTTTTTTTTTTTTAATTTTATTTAGGAAAGGAAAAAAATTGGTACAAAAATATATATATTTTTAAAAGAAGATATGGCTTTTTTTTTTGCCAAGTAATCTCTGATGTGGCAACTAAAAATTAGACAGCATCTGATTTAATATTTTAACACTAACATGCCAACTGGACAAACCGTTTGCCACGTAGGAATTTTCTATTAGTGAATTAACCGTAGGGATCAAATTGACTTAACTGTAGGGATCAAATTGACTGCAAATTGAAAATAACATGGACCAAATTGATTACTACCAAAATGTAGGGATCAAATTGACCATGACTCTAAATATAGGGACCAAAATGGTATTTTCATCTTTTTTTTTCTTTTTTCTTTTTTCCAGCGCGTATGAATAATAACATCACATGGATTCACTTGCAGGAGACAAAGTGCACGGTTCACGCACTGTTCACATGTTCCATGACACTATTCACACATCTAAAATTATTTTGCTATGGTATTTTCAGTTTTCAGCAAAATAAGTTGTATCCAAACGGACCCATTAATCCAATGTTTGGCCTAACCTAATAGCTCATCCGATTTTAATTTTGATTTTGAGTTTTTTATATTTTTTTTAATTAAAAAAAAAAAAAGCCCCTTCAAATTCAAACACCAAAAAACCTATAACAAAATCTAATCCCCTAATAGCTCATCCGATTTTGATTTTTTATTTTGATTTTTTTGACTTAAAAAAAGTCCCTTCAAATTCAAACACCAAAAAACAACAAAAACAAATTCCCAAATCAGCACTGCTATCAAAAATAAAAAAATAAAAATCAGCAATATAAGGAAAAAAAAAAATCCCTTGTAAATCAGACTCCTCCAAAATACAAAAAGAGAAAACATCTCTAGCATATGTTTATCATTTACTTGGGGAAAAAAAATCTAAATATAACAAAAACTTCCTAACTCTCTCATCTGCTTTGCTTCTACACAGCCTCCAGTCAACTTTCAGTGACCGGCACCTCCAAACCAACAATCAGTTTTGCCCTGGTAAGATATAGTATATCTAATTATCTATCTCTCTGTTTTGTTTTCTTCTTTGCTGTGATTTTTCTCTGTTATGATAAAGTCTCTTTTTCGTAAAGTAGTGCTCAGCTTTAACTTTAGTTGATGTTTATTAACGCCCTCCTGGGCTGATTCTCAAAACAAAAAAACAAAAACAAAAAGTTGATGTTTATTATATTTATTTACTTTATGGCTTTATGCTATTGTTTTTGTTTTTTTTTTTTTTTTTTTTAAGTTATATTTCGTGAACTGGTTTTTGTGCTTTTGTTTTATTGCACATAGAATTACTGTGCAAGTGTATAACTACTATCTAGTTTATAACCCAAAAAAAAAAAAAAAAAAAAAACTAGTTTATAAAAAATACTAAAATTTGATGGATAAATTAATTAAATTGAAAACAATTGTACAAAATTTGTCATTTATTACTCAATTATCTATATAAAATACTAAAATTTCATATGTTGAAATCCGTATAAGTTATAATGACACATAGAAGTGAACATAATGAAATTGATATTGTTGTCTTTGAACTCAATCCTAATTATGACCACCAATATGGGAATGAGATTTTTAGCAAGAAAAAATTTGCTAAATTTTTTTTATGATTAAATATAATTTTAGTGCCATTAAAGAATATAGGATTCAATTTTATTGAGTCAAAATTAATTTATAAAATATAATAATACTTTTTTAAGACCTCAGTTTGTAATTAGTATGGCTCCGTAACTAATGGGTTCAAAGTTTAAATTCTAAATTCTTTATTTTTTGAGAAAGACTTTATTATCTTAGCTAAATTCACTATAAACATGATTTCAAAAAAAAAAAAAAAAAAGGAAATGAGAATAGTGATTATGTTCCTGAAGAGGATAAATTGTGAGATAAGGCCTGGTAGGCCCAATGGGCCCATTGGCGAGTCCAAGATGCCCACATCCACACGCCCAAAGAAGGTAGGGCCCATCCTTTCACATGGGCCCCCGGTTAGGACGAAGGCCCAGACTTGCCCATCACGTTTCAAGAAACTTGTTCTACAAGCATGGGAGGCTTGTCCAGCAAGCCTGAGAGGTTTGTTCAGCAAGTCTGTGAGGCTTGCTTTGCAAGGAAAGGAGGCAGGACCTCACTACTATAAAAAGGCCCCAACACCCTCAAAAAAGGTATGTGTAACTAATCCCTCTCTGGCACTCTAGAGTTGTAAAAACATTTTCTGACTTAACCTTCGGAGAGTACTTGGCCGGCTCCACACCGGACCCCCCTTTGAAGGTGTTTCTTCGTACTTTCCTATTTTCAGGCACCGGTTGTTCGAGTGTAAGGGTCGTGCATCTCACTGGTGAGCATTTCGGCATCATCAGTTGGCGCCGTCTGTGGGAAGCCGATCGTGACAAGTTAAGCCATTGTCGCCTCCCGGACACAAGAGTTGCATGGTACTCACACGCTCGATGGCCAACTCCAACGACGTGCAAGGCGATGAGCCGCCAAGGCCCACCGCATTAGAAAGACAGGTTCAGACCCTCGCGGCCGCAGTAGAACGCCTCACAAAACAGAATCATGACCTGGAAGAACAGCTGCGACAGAAGAATACGGGGCATAACGGTCAGGAGGAGAACCAAGGGGACAGCTCCGAAAGAAGGGAGCCTGAGAAGCAAGGGGGCAGTAATGAGCCCAGTAAAACGGAGAGGCGCGATTCGAGCATGCCCTCCCTCACAAATGCAACGCCACCGCCCATCCTCGCGGAGATGCAGGCGATAAAGGAGCAGATGGAGGTCATGATGAACGCCCTCAAGGGACGCGTCTCCAGCGACCTTGATGATTTAGTGAATAGGACGGACTCGCCGTTCACCGCATCAGTCAACTCCTGTCCCCTACCACCGAAGTTCCGGATGCCGCAGGTTGAGAGCTATGACGAGGTCAAGGACCCGTTAGATCATCTGGAAACCTTCAAGATCATGATGCACCTCCAGGGAGTCCCGGACGAGGTCATGTGTAGGGCCTTCCCTACAACACTGAGGGGCGCAGCGAGAGTCTGGTTTAGCAAGTTGACGCCAAATTCGATTAGCACTTTCAAGGAGCTGAGTGCACAATTCACCTCGCACTTCATCGGGGGGCACAGGTACAAGAGGTCGACAGCATGCCTAATGAGCATCAGGCAGCGGGAGGACGAGATGCTGCGGTTATACATAACCCGCTTCAACAAGGAAGCCCTCTCCATTGATGAGGCCGACGACAAGATTCTGGTGGCGGCCTTCACGAATGGCCTGCGGAAGGGAAAATTCCTATTCTCCCTGTACAAAAATGACCCGAAGACCATGTCTGAGGTCCTATACAGGGCCACGAAATACATGAATGCGGAGGACGCACTGTCAGCTAGGGAAGACAAACCCAGGAAGAGGGAGAGACCGGAGGATGCCGGGCAGGACCACGAAAAGAAGAAACCAAGAACGGGAGATAGACGCGAGGATAAGCGTTCTAAACCCCCAGGAGGGAGATTCACGAGATTCACCCCTCTGAACGCTTCGCTAGACCAGGTGCTGATGCAGATCAAAGACGAGGGATCTCTGACGTTCCCGGGAAAGCTAAAGAGCGATCCAGCTAAGCGATCCAGGAACAAGTATTGTCGTTTCCACCGAGATCACGGTCACGACACTGCGGATTGCTACAATCTGAAACAGCAGATAGAGGCCCTCATCAGAGATGGAAAACTGCAGAAATTCGTCAGTAAAGAAAGGACGGATGTCCAAGCAAGGGAACAGGCCCCCCGGCGGGAGAATGACCGTCAGAAACCCCCCGTTGGGGAAATAAGGATGATTATAGGGGGCACGGCAGCGACGGGATCGTCCAAGAAGGCCCGGAAGACCTACCTTAGGATGGTCCAAAATGTGCAGACCACGGGTTCTGTACCCAAGATGGCGCGGAGAGAAGATCCGATCATTGGGTTCTCGGAGAACGACGCGAGGCGCCTCTACCATCCGCACGACGACGCCCTCGTCGTCAGTCTAAGGGTAGGAGATTACAACGTACACCGAATGCTGGTCGACAACGGCAGCTCAGCGGACATCCTGTACTACCCAGCGTTCCAGCAGATGGGAATAAATAGAGCACGGCTAACACCGACGAATGCCCCTTTGGTCGGCTTTGGGGGAACAAGGATACTCCCATTAGGGGCAATCACGCTCTCAGTAACAGTTGGTGACTATCCGCAGCAGATCACTCAAGACGTGACCTTCTTAGTGGTCGACTACTCATCCGCGTACAACGGTATCATAGGGCGACCGACGCTGAACTCTTGGAAAGCAGCGACCTCAACATACCACCTGATGATCAAGTTCCCCACGGAGTACAGAATTGGAGAGTTGCGGGGAGATCAGGTGGCCGCCCGGGAATGCTATGTCGCCATGCTGGAAATGGAGGATCACCAGCAGACCTTATGCATTGGCGAGCAGCGGACCGTCGCAGAGCCGGTAGAAGAGTTGGAAGAAGTCACGCTCGATGAATCGAGACCCGGACGGACGACAAGAATGGGCACCATGGCCAGCCGGTCGGTGAGGCAAAACCTGGCAAACTTCCTGAAGAGTAATCAGGACATATTCGCGTGGAGCCACGAAGATATGCCAGGAATCGATCCGTCAGTAATAGTCCATAGGCTGCATGTCAACCCGGACTCCCCCCCAGTCCGGCAGAAGAAGCGGGTGTTCGCGCAGGAATGGGACAAAGCGGTTGCGGAAGAAGTTAGAAAACTACTGGAGGCGGGGTTTATCCGAGAAGTCTACTACCCCGACTGGCTGGCAAATGTGGTCATGGTGAAAAAGAGCAGTGGAAAGTGGAGAATGTGCGTTGACTTCACGGACATTAACCAAGCGTGCCCGAAGGACAGCTATCCACTCCCGAGGATAGACACGCTGGTGGACTCGACGGCCAGGCACGAACTTCTGAGTTTCATGGACGCCTTCTCAGGCTACAACCAGATTAAAATGGAGGAGGAGGATCAGGAGAAAACCTCTTTCGTGACCAGTCAAGGACTTTTCTGCTACAAGGTAATGCCGTTCGGACTCAAGAACGCGGGGGCTACATATCAGAGATTGATGAACAAAATGTTCGCGCACCAGCTCGGCAGGAACGTACAAGTCTATGTCGACGACATGTTGGTAAAAAGCGTGCGCGAGGACAACCATCTCAGCGACCTTCAGGAGACATTCGACACCCTTCGATCGTACAACATGAAGCTGAACCTAAGTAAATGTGTGTTCGGAGTTACGGCCGGGAAATTCTTGGGATTCATGGTTTCCCAACGGGGCATAGAGGTCAACCCAGAGAAAGTGCGAGCCATAATGGAGTTAGAACCCCCGAAGACAGTGAAGGTGGTTCAGAGCTTGAACGGGAAGGTTGCGGCCCTGAACAGATTCGTCTCTAAAGCGACAGATAAGTGCTTGCCCTTCTTCCGAGTACTGAAGAAATCGTTCGAGTGGACGGACGAATGCCAAAGAGTATTCGAAGATTTGAAGAGGTACCTGTCGTCACCGCCACTTCTCAGTCCATCCGTACCCGGGGAGGAGCTGTACCTCTACATTGCAGTCTCACAGGCCGCGGTCAGCGCAGCCCTGGTGCGGGAAGACGGACACTCCCAAAGACCCGTCTATTTTGTGAGCAGGGCGTTCCGAGGAGCAGAAGAAAGGTACCCACGGATGGAGAAATTGGCCCTTGCCCTAATGACCGCAGCACGGAAACTCAAACCGTATTTCCAGGCCCACGTAATCGTAGTCCTGACGGACCAGCCTCTGAGGAAAGCAATGAGCAACCCCGAGGCGGCAGGAAGGATGGCCTTGTGGGCAATTGAGCTAAGCGAATTCGACGTGCGCTACCGTCCGCGAACTTCGATAAAGGGGCAAGCGGTGGCAGATTTCATAGCCGAGTACACCCAGCCGGGAGACGAGGGGGCAGAAGGGCCGAAACTATGGATCATCCACACGGACGGATCATCAAATCAGCACTCAGGAGGAGCCGGCGTAGTCATACGAACACCAGAAGGGGATAAGATCGAGTGCATGATAAGACTAGACTTCCCCACAACCAACAACGAAGCGGAGTATGAAGCCTTGATAGCCGGATTAGATCTCGCAAGGGCCGCGGGTGCCGGTAACATGGCCTTACATTGTGACTCCCAGGTGATAACCAGTCAGATCAATGGCGACTTCGAGTGTAGAAACGAACGGATGAAGAAGTACCTGGAGGAGGTGAAGGGTCGAATCGCAGGCCTCGAGGTCAAATTTGTTCAAATTCCAAGGGAGGAAAACGAGTGCGCCGACCGTTTGGCCAAAGCAGCCTCCGCGGAGTTCATGAATGCGCCAAAACAGGTATTATCTTTCGTTCAAACTCACCCACTCATTGATGATGGAAGGAAGATACAGGCGATAGATGTTGGAGAGGACTGGACCACGCCCTTAAAAGGATACCTACAGTCGGGCTCTCTGCCAGACGGAAAGGATGCTGCAAGGAGACTGAAGGTCCGGGCCACACGATTCGTGCTGATCAACGACACTTTGTACAAGAGAGGTTTCTCTCGGCCTTACCTAAGGTGTCTAAGCCAGGGCGAAGCAGAATATGTGATGAGGGAAGTCCACGAGGGGATTTGCGGGAATCACTCTGGAGCACGGTCTCTAGTGCACAAACTTATCCGAGCCGGGTACTATTGGCCCACAATGCTCACGGACGCCCAATCATATGTGAAGGCCTGTGACAAGTGCCAGAGGTTCAGTAACCTGATCAGACGACCATCAGAAGAACTCTCACCCATCACGGCCCCATGACCGTTCGCGCAATGGGGGTTAGACATCATGGGCCCTTTCTCGACGGCTCTAAGGCAGCTGAAGTTCCTGGTAGTCGGCATCGACTACTTCACGAAATGGGTCGAGGCAGAACCCCTCGCCACTATTACAGAGAAGAACATCCGTGCTTTCGTATGGAAAAACATCGTATGCAGGTTCGGGATCCCAAGGGTGCTCGTCTCTGACAATGGAAAACAGTTCGACAACAGCGCTTTCAAGAATTTCTGCTCAGAGCTAGGCATTCGGAATCATTACTCCTCCCCAGCACACCCGTAAGCGAACGGACAGGTAGAAGTCACAAACAGGACACTACTAAAGATCATCAAGACCCGGCTCGAGAGGGTAAAGGGTATTTGGCCAGACGAGCTGCCAAGCGTCTTGTGGGCATATAGGACGACTGCAAGGACACCAACTGGGGAGACCCCGTTCCGACTTGCATACGGAGCCGATGCAGTCATACCAGCAGAAATCGGCCTCACCAGTTACCGCGTGCAGCACTACACGGAGGGCAAGAACGAGGAAGCTATGCGCCTTCAGCTAGACTTGGTGGACGAGGTCCGGGCTGTAGCCGAACAAAGATTGGCGCGATACCAGAACCTCATGTCAAAGAACTACGACTCAAAGGTGAGGCACAGAGATTTCCAGATCGGCGACCTGGTACTCCGAAAGGTCATGGGCGCTACTAAGGACCCTGCTCAGGGAAAGCTCGGACCAAATTGGGAAGGACCGTATAGAATCACATCATGGCATAGGAAGGGCACGTACCACCTTGAGACCATGGACGGAAGAAAACTCCAGCATCCATGGAACACAGAGCACCTTCGGAGATACTACCAGTAGAAGTCAAGTTTGAATCCCCTGATGTATATTTACTAGATTTCGATTATTTTGTAGCAGTCTGTCAACTACTTTCGAACCTTTTGTTTTTTGGAACCTTTGTTAGCCCAAGAAGGGGCAGGTATTTTCTTCTACAAGATCGGATTTAATGAAGGGACATTCAGGACCTTGTTGTGTAAATTTTACTACTAAACGACTGCTATTAAAAGTCCCAAAGAGGACGGACCCCACCATGGGTTAATTATTTACAAGTCCCAAAAAGGACGGACCCCACCATGGGTTCAAAAATTAACAAGTCCCAAAGAGGACGGACCCCACCATGGGTTAATTATTTGCAAGTCCTAAAGACAGGACGGACCCCACCATGGGTTAAAAAATTAACAAGTCCCAAAGAGGACGGACCCCACCATGGGTTAATTATTTGCAAGTCCTAAAGACAGGACGGACCCCACCATGGGTTAAAAAATTAACAAGTCCCAAAAGAGAACGGACCCCACCATGGGTTGGAAATTCATACAGATCCACTAAGTAGACGGACACCAACATGAACTAGAGATGTGCGCGAGTCAAAGAAAAAATGAACGGACCCAACTGGTTCGCGAATACATAAAGGTCCACGACGTGAACGGACAAATTAAGCAGGTATTTAATATCAAGACGGAGAACACATCAACATTATTAATACGGTATTAAAAGAAGCATTCAAATAAATCAGTTTAAATGTCAAGTACATATGATGTAAAATAAGCCGACGGGCAAAAATCCAGTGAGTTTTCCGTTATAATTAAATACAAAATAGAGAACGGCTACACGCTGGGGGCGACGAGGTCTTTGGGCTCTGGGGTCTTCGCTTCTTCAGCTTGGGGCTCAGGGGCGACGGATACGGGCTTCTCCTCAGCAAAAAGGTCGGCTGTGTCATCAGAGGCGTCTGGCTGGACGGACGTACCCTCCGCGACATTGATATCGACGGCTGAAAAATCAAACTTGGGGTATAGAGCCTTGGCCTGACGGAGGGCATCCTCAAAGCCATCGGTATATGAAGACCCAAGCTCCGACAAGAGGGCGTCAGAATCGCGGTACTCTTGGACGGCCTTCTCCTTGGCCAGACGAAGCTCGTCCTCCTTATCCTCCAGGACGGCTTTGAGTTCCTCCACCGTCTTCTGATGCTCGTCCCTTGCCTCCTCTGCCAGCTTGAGCTTTTTCTCCGTCACAACCTTCCAGTTCTTGAGCTGGAGCAGCTCCTCCTCCGTCACCCTGGCCTGGTCATGGACCCTCTCCAACGCCAGCTCATTGCGCAGAGCTCGGTCCATTAGACCCTTCGTCATAGGCATAGCCTGACGACCAAATTGGACTTAGTAAAAAGTGACAACAAAAGAAATTGAGAGATGAGTGGTGACGGATCCTTACTTGGGCAATGTTGAAAAGACCCGTCTCCCCCATAGCCTCCGTCGAGTGGTTCCCCAAGTCCTCGTAGTCCTCACTCCCAATGATGGAGGAGATCTTCTCCAAGGCGTATTTTGGGTCCTCCCGGAGTAGGACGGGCGGTTTCTTCTGGCTGCCCGGGGGAGCAACCATCAGACCTTTCCCCGCCCCAGGCTTGGCAGGGATAACCGTCTTCTTCCCCTCCGCCATGAGGCCTATGACGGGCTCCGTAGAAACTTTCTGTTTCTTGGGAGCACGGTCAACCCTGGGCATTGGTCTCTTCGCCGGGGGCCTGCTCGAGCCCGTCCCCATCACCCCGACGTCCGTCTCCTTATTCTTGGCAGCTTTGCTTTTGATGGCAGCCCTCCTCTTCGCGTCGTCCATCTCTGAAACAAGAGCGGACGGGTGAAAATCAAAGCAAATGAACAAAAAGAAAAAAGAAGTGACGGACTTACGCTGACGGGTGCGTTTCTCGTATTTTATCGCGGCAGCTGTGGGCTCCGGTCCGTCGCAATACCAGTGGACGGTATCAAGGTTGACAAGCTTCGCCCAGGTCCGCTCTTCTGGTTTTGTCTTTGAAAAAATTTTCTCCAAAAAGCTGTACTCCTCTAAGTCAATTTGTGGACGCCGTCGCACTGAAAAAAGAGACGGAGAGAAATTTAGGACGGCCATTAAAAGTTGAAGCAAAGTTACCTACAAAACACGACGGGCTGAACTGTACTGGACGGGTCCAAGATGCCCCATGTCCTGTCGACGGGCAGGAAATCCGTCTCACCCGGGTGGCACATCCAACCGTCACCCTCCAGGAAGAAGTAGCGGCTCTTCCAGTCTCGGTTGGAGTCCGGGGTCTCGTAAATGACTTTCAGGACGGATTTCCTGGGAACGAAACTGTACATTCCCCTCGACTTATCTATTTCGTCGGGACGGTAGCAATGAAGAAACTCCCGTACAGTCAACGACCTCGAGCCGTTGGACATGGCTCCGTACAGGACCTCCATGGCGACGAAGACCCTCCAGGCGTTAAGGGACACCTGGCTGACGGACAGACCTAAGTGGTGAAGGAGTTCTCGTTTCAACCTGTTTAAGGGAAATCTGAGTCCAGCTTTTAGTGCCTGCACATATACCCCCAGATCGTCCACTCCGTCGTAATAACACTTCTCGGATTTGTAGGGTAGACGGATGGGGATATGGTCGGGTATTTGGTAGATGGCCCTAATGGTTTTGAAGTGAACCTCCTTAATTGTGGACACAAATTTGTGCACCGTCCACTCAGGAAGCATGACGAACTCTCTAAGTCCGTCAGCCCCGACCACAGTTCTAGGTTCTCCACCGTCGTCAGAACCTTCCTCTGGTTTGGCCAACTCCATATCCTCATTTGTTGAGGACGGTGAAGTGGCAGACGGAGTCCTCTCGATCAACTCGTCCGGATCCTTGTAACCAGACGGGTACAACTCTTCGTAACCCGCCCCGTCGCGGACGAACGACTGGTTACTCGACGCACTAGACATCGCCTACAACGAGTGACAAAAACCTAAGACTGACGGTCTAAAATGAAAAAGGGGGGAGGAAACAAGTACAAGAAATTTAATGCTTCTACCGTGACGGTCATAAAAATTAAAGGCATAACAGCAATATGAACGGATAGGATCACTTACCGAAGAAAGAAGTGAACGGGTAGATCTTGTTGCTGAAGGATGTGAACGGATTGGGCTCTGACAGACGACGGACTCGCTCTGACAGTGAAGTTTCTACGCAAAGTAGAAAAATGAAGGAAAAATGCTAGTTTTTATAGGTGGAGTGCACGGAAGACGAAGCGGCACTTCGATCCAAAATACGGACCAATCTACGAGTGACACGTGTCTTCGTCTTAAATGCTTCTGCAGTCTGTCAGACCCCCACGGTCATGACGGTGTCTCTATCCGTCGTCCCCTTTCCAAAGGTCCTCATCACCAACATCCATTTAGCTCTGACCGTCATCTCTCTGACTCCGTCTTCCACCAATCTGTCGTTTTGGTTGCCGTCCCAATTCTTTGTTACCATTCGTTCATGTCCATCCGTCACCTCCTTAAAGACGGACCATCTCTTTTGACTGTTTTGACCGTCACCCCAATTGACCGTCTGCACGACGGCGACGGGTCAAATGGGGTGAAGGGGGCAGCTGAAGAGGATAAATTGTGAGATAAGGCCTGGTAGGCCCAATGGGCCCATTGGCGAGTCCAAGATGCCCACATCCACACGCCCAAAGAAGGTAGGGCCCATCCTTTCACATGGGCCCCCGGTTAGGACAAAAGCCCAGACTTGCCCATCACGTTTCAAGAAACTTGTTCTACAAGTATGGGAGGCTTGTCCAGCAAGCCTGAGAGGCTTGTTCAGCAAGTCTGTGAGGCTTGCTCTGCAAGGAAAGGAGGCAGGATCTCACTACTATAAAAAGGCCCCAACACCCTCAAAAAAGGTATGTGTAACTAATCCCTCTCTGGCACTCTAGAGTTGTAAAAACATTTTCTGACTTAACCTTCGGAGGGTACTTGGCCGGCTCCACACCGGACCCCCCTTTGAAGGTGTTTCTTCGTACTTTCCTATTTTCAGGCACCGGTTGTTCGAGTGTAAGGGTCGTGCATCTCACTGGTGAGCATTTTGGCATCATCAGTTCCTATAGAGCATTTGCATCTAAGTATTTAAAAAATATATATATAAGCCATTTTATCTATTTTACAATTCACTTAACAATTTAGTTCTTATTTTTCAACCCTATACATTTATTTATTTATTTCTCTCTCTGTCATTCTTTTTCTATCTCTTCCTATGAAACAAAACAAATAAAATAATATATTGATGTAAATCATGTTTTGGGCAGGAGAATGTAAAATTGGAATTTGTGGCTAATGCTTAAATACTTCCAAAAGAGGGGTCTTCAAATTTATGTATAAATTTATTTATTTTTTAAAATTATAAATTGTAATGATGATTTCATGGGGTCCTTGTGTCAACTATTTATAGGCCTGTTAGGAATAGAAGTCACAGCCGCCTATTTGAAGTCTTGAACATCACAATTCACAAGGCTCCGCCGGTCGCATAACTAAACCAACTGTCTAAGGGGACCCCACCCTAACCAACACACACCAGCCCACGAAACCAACGCGAACTCCACGCGGCATACCGTATCTCCAATCCCTATTATGTCATGACCCCTAATCCTAATCCACACGCCAACCTCAACCTCAACCTCAACCTCCTACTCCCTTTTCTTTTTCTTATCTTCGATGGGGACACGGTCTCCCTAGGTCAATAATTAGTGGTTCTTTTTAGTTGTACTTTGGCAACTACATGAAAAAAAAAAATTGCACAAATTCCCCTCATGCTTTCCCATAAAACACGATGCCCTTACCTATAGAGTGTAAGAGTTAATAATATCTTTACTTTCACATCAAGAAGTTTCATATTAGGGTTTTGTGATATACTTAAAAAAATATATAGAGAGATTAAGAGTTACATAATTAACCATTTGTTCATAAAATAATATCACAAAGAACTAAAGGTTCAAGCTTAAGCGTTTCAACCACTAGTAATAATTTGTCATACTGGATTTGTAGTGAAAGTTTTGTGAGCCTAGTATTTCTCTATTTTTTTTTATAAGAATAAAAATGACTAGTTTAGACTAAAAAAAATAAAACAGTATCAGAACTAATTAAGACACAATTAATGTTTATAAATTCAAAATTTGACATTTCTTTTTTAAGACAATTTAGACCATTTATAAGTACGTACTAGTGTGTATATCAACTAAAATCATGTGTTCAAAACACGATTTTTAAATTAAATTGTAAAATCGTGTTTTCAAAATATGGTTTTGTTTTTTTCAAAATTATAACTAAAATCATTTCTTAAACACACAATTTATAAGATTGTGTACGGATATGTGCAACAAACATTAAATTTTATAATCAAAGATGTTTCAAAAAATATTTTTCTTTTTTAAAAGAACAATAAGAAGGTTCAAAATTAAAGGAAATAGTAATGGATACATTTAAAATCCATAAAGGAACTTTCTATTTTTACATAATCAAATCTATAAAAGGTTTTTCATCTATCCGTCTTCACACTCATAAACCCTAGCCGCGCATGACACAAAGAAACCTTCATATTATCCTTGCAAACGCAAACAACCGCACAGAAAGTAGTCATTGAAACCCACATGGTACATTGCCGACATCGAAGGACACTCGACTGCTAGGGATTCTAGCCTTTTACCCCTATTTTTTAAAATACTTGGCAATATATACCCTTATTTTGAAACTATATAGGTTTGTGCTCCTGTTTTGAAACTCGATTTTCTCAAAATCGAGTTTTAATAAAAAACTCACTTGGTTTAAAATCGAGTTATGCCCGATCAAACTTTAAAAAATAAAAAATAAAAAATAAAATTGCATGAAACTCGAGTTCCAAAACACCACTATAACCCTTTAAAACGCCATTATAGAGCTTTACAACATCGCTATAGGGTTCCATGAACCTAGTATATATCAAACTTATAAAAAAATTGCATGAAAATGCCACTATAGGGCTTTAAAATGCCGCTATATGGCTCACTAAACCTAGTATATATATAAACTTATAAAAAATTGCATGAAAATGCCACTATAGGTCTTCCTAAACACCGCTATAGGTATGGAACTCAGAAACTTGAGTTCCATGCTCTTTTTTTTTTTTTTTTTTTTTTTTTTTTTTTTTTTTTTTTTTTTTTTAAGTTTGATCGGGCATAACTTGATTTTAAACCAAGCGAGTTTTTCATTGAAACTCGATTTTAATAAAATCAAGTTTCGAAACAGGGGCACAAACCTATATAGTTTCAAAATAGGGGCATATATTGCCAAGTATTTTAAAAAATAGGGGTAAAATGCTAGAATCTCCTTTGACTACTATCTGTGTTTTTCAGATCATTATAATATTAAAATAAAAATAAAAAACCATTTATGCAATCAAGACCAATTTGACTACAAAATGAAAATCACTCTCACACACTCTCCTCCTAACTTCTCTTTTATATAGCTGTTACCAACTCCTACTATAACCCAAACCTCTCAACTTCTCTTTCTCCCTCTCTCCCACACACAACTTTCATCTATATACTAGCCTCATCACACGCGCTACGTGTGTGTGGTGAGGCTTTTTTTTTAGCAAAAAAAAAAAGTGTTTTTATTTTGAGAATCTAATTTATAAGTTTTTTTTTTTTTTTTTTTGAAAAATGAATCTAATTTATAAGTTGATAAAGCAATTTGAAAAATTACAGGAGAGTAGTCCTATTTTTTAGGCAATGTTTTAGTGGTAGTTAAAGTTACATTTTTACCGGAATGTCCTTTAGTTTTGTCTCTACTTAAACATAGAGGTGTAGGGGCATTTTTGAACTAAAAAATGAGGAATCCAAACAGGGGAAGCCCCTTAAATAGTAACTAGCCTCATCACACGCGCTACGCGCGTGTGGTGAAACTTTTTTTTTTTTTTTAGCCAAAAAAAATAATGTGTTTTTATTTTGAGAATCTAATTTATAAGTGTTTTTTTTTTAATAAATCTAATTTATAAATGGATAAAGCAATTTGAAAAATCATAGGAAAATAATCCTATTTTTTAGGCAATGTTTTAGTGGGAGTTAGAGTTGCATTTTTACCAGAATATCCTTTAGTTTTGTCCCTACTTAAACATAGAGGTGTAGGGACATTTTTGAACTAAAAAATGAGGAATCCAAACAGGGGAAGCCCCTTAAATAGTAGTATTGACTAGCCTCATCACACACGCTACGCGCGTGTGGTGAGGCTTTTTTTTAAAAAAAAAAAAAGTGTTTTTTACAAAAAAAATGTGTTTTTATTTTGAGAATCTAATTTATAATTGTTTTTTTTTTTTTGAAAAATGAATCTAATTTATATGTAGATAAAGTAATTTGAAAAATTACAGGAGAGTAATACTATTTTTTAGGCAACGTTTTAGTGGGAGTTAGAGTTGTATTTTTACCAGAATGTCCTTTAGTTTTGTCTCTACTTACACATAGAGGTGTAGGGGCATTTTTGAACTAAAAAATGAGAAATCCAAACAGGGGAAACCCCTTAAATAGTAGTATAGACTAGCCTCATCACACGCGCTACGCGCGTGTGGTGAAACTTTTTTTTTTTTTTAGCCAAAAAAAATAATGTGTTTTTATTTTGAGAATCTAATTTATAAGTGTTTTTTTTTTAATAAATCTAATTTATAAATGGATAAAGCAATTTGAAAAATCATAGGAAAATAATCCTATTTTTTAGGCAATGTTTTAGTGGGAGTTAGAGTTGCATTTTTACCAGAATATCCTTTAGTTTTGTCCCTACTTAAACATAGAGGTGTAGGGACATTTTTGAACTAAAAAATGAGGAATCCAAACAGGGGAAGCCCCTTAAATAGTAGTATTGAATATGTAGATAAAGTAATTTGAAAAATTACAGGAGAGTAATACTATTTTTTAGGCAACGTTTTAGTGGGAGTTAGAGTTGTATTTTTACCAGAATGTCCTTTAGTTTTGTCTCTACTTACACATAGAGGTGTAGGGGCATTTTTGAACTAAAAAATGAGAAATCCAAACAGGGGAAACCCCTTAAATAGTAGTATAGACTAGCCTCATCACACGCGCTACGCGCGTGTGGTGAAACTTTTTTTTTTTTTAGCCAAAAAAAATAATGTGTTTTTATTTTGAGAATCTAATTTATAAGTGTTTTTTTTTTAATAAATCTAATTTATAAATGGATAAAGCAATTTGAAAAATCATAGGAAAATAATCCTATTTTTTAGGCAATGTTTTAGTGGGAGTTAGAGTTGCATTTTTACCAGAATATCCTTTAGTTTTGTCCCTACTTAAACATAGAGGTGTAGGGACATTTTTGAACTAAAAAATGAGGAATCCAAACAGGGGAAGCCCCTTAAATAGTAGTATTGATAATAGGTGAATCTGAGATAAACTCAAATTAGAATTTCAAATTAGAGTTCTAATTTTGCACCATGTTTCCTAAATTATTTATTCTTAAAGGGTTTTATTTTTTAATTTTAGAACCAAATGTAGGATCACATCATAAATATTCATCTAAGTGAGTTATTAAGTACAAAAACAAAAAAATTTAGAATAAATGAATCATAAAAATAGTATTTCATAATATTTTTTTTTTAAATAGATAATTTATTTTTTATTCCTAATAATATCCTTATAAAAATTTGTAACCATTTAACAAAATATAAAAATGACACTTAATGCATTTGTACGTGTTACAAGCCGGTTTCTTTATGAGTTAAAATCCATAACTTTCCCTGAAGTCATCTAATCTCTCTCACTCATTCCCTGTATTACACACCAAATCCCATTTCTTGGATTCACTTTTCTTTTCTTTTCTTCCATCTTTACCTTTGGAAAAAGAATTCTACGGAAAATTAATTTAGTAAAATAGCGTGTGCCGTAGTATTTCCTTTGAACGAGTGCAGGAATGTTCTTTCTTTTATTCAAGTTTTGCTAGCAAATCAATCCAAACGCTCCTTAAATCAATTTTTCTGATCGATCTTCGGCTCAAATCCAAGGTAAAACAGAGTTTTCACTAGGGCCACTATGGATGAGAATGAAGAACAGTGTTACTGTTACTGAGTATGAAATTCTTAAGTTTTAATTTTTTTTTTAAATATTTATTGAAAACTAGTTTTGATTGAATAATATGTGTGTGTGTGTATTTTATATATATATATATATATATATATATATATATATATATATATAGTATGTGAGTAATAGAATCTGTTTAGTAACTTTTAAGTTTGATTAGTTTTGGTGTTTATTGGATTAATTAGTGTTAGTCAGATATGGAAACTCTAATGAATGTTTTATTATTGCTTTATGCTTCAAACACTTTAAGTTGACTAATAATTACATTACATGGTGGGATGTTCTCTTTTGCAGAACATATGGTGGAGATTTCTTCTCTGAGATGGCCCTTCTCTTTTGCAGAACAGATGGTGGAGTTTTCTTCTCTGAGATGTATACTCCATTTGTGTATCATTTATTATTAGCAATATGGTTTTGCCCTTCAAAGCATCTCATGACTGCACAGTAGAAGCATTACTAGCAATCATTCTAAAGTTTTGGATTTACTTTTATTTTGCAGATCAAAGCAGAAAATTTCCACTACCACCACAGTAAGTCAAACCATATAGACAAAGCTCTCAGTTTGAAATGCCATGAATGTTATATTATTGCTTTATGCTTCAAACACTTCAAGTTGACTAATAATTACATTACATTTTTCTTCTCTTTTGCAGAACAGATGGTGGAGACTTCTCTGAGATGCCCCTTCTCTTTTACAGAACAGATGGTGGAGTTTTCTTCTCTGAGATGTCTACTCCATTTTGTGTATCATTTATTATTAGCAATATGGTTTTGCTTTTCAAAGCATCTCACGTTTGCATGGTTCTAAACTTTTGGCTTTATTTTTATTTTGCAGATCAAAATGGAACATTTCCACCGCTACGGTAAGTCTTCTAGACGTGCTCTCAGATCGAAATAAATGTTATATTATTGCTTTACGCTTCAAAAACTTCTTCAAGTTGACTAACAATTACATAAAATTTTCCATTTTCTCCCTTTTGCTGTATGGAGTCAACGGTTATATGCCAATATGGGCATTAGTGTTATTTATGATCAACAAGTACCACTTATTTCAAAAGTTTAAGCTAGACATAGGATTTCAGTTCAGAATCAGTTACTCTAATATAAACTACCATCAGATCCAAAAATTTAAGTTGATAGAAATGGTGAATTTAATCAAGTAACAGTTACTCCAATAATTTCAAGCTTACATTGCGGTGGCATTTTAAGAAGGTATTTCAAGTGGAGCCATTGCTTGCAGGTCTATAGCGGCAGTTGCTGGGGCATCTATTTTGGCATTTTTTCTGTATAAGAGGGTATATAGAAGGAAGAAAAAGAAGAAGGAGGTTGTGGAGACATCAACTCTCCCTGTAGTATCCCAACACCAGTATGTTCAACATAGACATGGTAATATTTATGCTTTGGTGAACCATCTTATTGATTTTAATTATTTTAAGAGAGACATTTAAATTTGAAATGATCATTTGTTAAGTGTCTCTCATTTCTATATGAATAATGATAAGAGTTAACTGTCATGAGTTGCAAAACTTATTTTTGGAACATGCCTTTTCTCTGCATATATTTCCATGCTTTCATTTTCATTTATTGCATTTTTTTTATATCTCAAATTATGAGAATTAAGAATTTGGATGAATAGATACTTCTTGAGCAGCATCATAAGACCCATAAAGAACTTTTCAATGAAGAGAGTTTACACCTTCATTTTATAGCACATTGGATGTGTTGAAGCATAGTCTTGGGTATTGCCTCCATGCATGAAACATACACCCCATTTACCATATGCATCCAACCCACAATTGTGTTTCTAATAAAGCCTGATAAAATGGCATGCTTCAAGATGTTGACCTCAAATGCCTTCAAAAACAGAGCCAAACAACAAAGATAGGTGACTCTCCCTCAGTACGTTTTGCTTTATTGCTTTCTTGTTTCTTGGCTATCACCTCTTGCCTAGGACTTATTGGCGGCAATATGGGTTAGGAATGGTGAAGCTACTCTTTGTGGCTATGATTAGAGCTAGTTTAGTAACATCATTTGACAGCCTTGCTAACTCATCTGTTATTGGGTCAAACTATTTGTAAGGTTCCAATAGGAAAACACATAAAAATTGCAAAAGGGTGTACCATATGCTTCACTTGCAAGCTCATGTTTCTCTCACATTTTGCCAAAATTTATAATCACATATAATGAGTTTTTTCTTGCAATGACATAGCTTTTGTACACAATTCCAAAAGAAAGCTTAAGAATCGGTTTCTTTTACTGGTGCTCCTTCGTCAGGGCTCACTGGTATTACGATGGACAAATCTGTTGAGTTCTCATATGAAGAGCTTGCAATAGCTACTGATGACTTCAGCCTAAATAATAAGATTGGGCAAGGTGGCTTTGGATCTGTTTACTATGCAGAATTACGAGGAGAGGTTTGTTGAATCTTACATTGTTGTCTTGCTGTCATACTTCAGAATCTGAGTCCTATATAAATTCCAACCATGATGTAACATGAGCCCTTATTGGCTTGAAAGCACCATAGTAGGAGCAAAAGGTCCACCGCCATCTCTGAAGTCACATAAATCTCATGGCATTTTTGGAGTAGACATCCATACTGTCAGAACTTTAGGATCTAATCATATAAATTCAAACCGGTGTATTCATAGCACTAGCAGTCCTCTTTGAGAATTCAAAACCATGTAATTTTTTCACATTTACTCTAATACCATGATAAACTACCAACTTATTCCAAAGCTTAAGCTGTTAGGAAATAATAAATTTAAGCATTTAAAATTTATTCTAACAGACTCTTTTGACCTACTATCATGCAGAAAGCTGCAATTAAGAAGATGGATATGCAAGCATCTAAAAGAATTTCTTTCTGAACTGAAGGTTTTAACCAATGTTCATCACTTGAACCTGGTAATATGCCTTTCCCTGTAATTTTATTCACTGCTTCAATTCTTTTGGTAGATTTCAAATTCAAAATAATCCGATTGAGGGCTGAGGCATCATGCCAACTTGGTAGAGACTAGGAGCAGATTGTACAATAGAAAACTCAGTCAGAATCTTCTAGCTGATGGATTCTGCACCTTTCCAATCATGTTGTAACTAGTTACTGATGATTAATATTCTAAGTAAATGCATATGCAAGCATAAGTATTTGGCTTACTTTATTATTTGAACTTCATTGGTTATTAAGAGGCTTATACACTTTTCTTAGCTCTTTGCCATAATGCTCTTTGACATGACACTTTGCTCAGGAGAAATGCTGGCTTCAGATTTTGGTACATACATAACTATTAGGAACATTTTGTGAAACCGGTATTTGCTTTCTGTGAGTGCTTAGCTAATATCAAGTTGCCTATTTTGCCCAACTAGCAGTTGCATTGTTCAATTATCTTAAGGTGACTCTTTCGTTCTATGTTAAACTCATGCAGGTTCGCTTAATAGGATATTGCGTTGGAGGCTCCTTATTCCTAGTTTATGAGTATATAGAGAATGGCAACTTAAGTCAACATCTGCACAGCTCAAGTGAGAATGATAATGCATCTGCTTACTGAACATCTCATTTCTATCAATGTATGTTCATGACTGCATTATTGTATCTCTGGTTTTTCAGGAAGGGATCCATTGCCGTGGTCTACTAGAGTGAACATTGCATTGGATTCTGCAAGAGGACTTGAATACATCCATGAGTATACCGTTCCACTCTACATCCACTGTGATATTAAACCAGCAAATATACTAATAGACAAGAACTTCCGGGGAAAGGTATGCTTGTTTTGACGTTGGTAGCACTGACATCACCATCATTATTCTAAACTTTTTTGGTAACAGGTTGCAGATTTTGGGCTAACAAAATTGACTGAATATGGAACTGCTTCGCTGAACTCAAGTCTTGCGGGTACATTTGGATACATTTCTCCAGAGTAAGAATTTCCTTCTTTCTTTTTTTTCCAATTTTTCATTTCATTTATTTGTTTACTAGTGAAGATTTTGGGCTAGCAAGAGCGACTATATATGGAAGTGATTTGCTGTACACAAATCCTATGGGTAACATTTGGATACGCGTCTCCAGAGTAAGAATTTCCTAATTTTTTTTTTCTTTTTTCTTTTTTCAATTTTTCATTTCATTTATTTGTTTACTCTTTTGAAGCAGAAATTGTTCAATTGCACATTATAAAGTGGCGAAATTTGTATTACATATCCATGTTTGAGTTATCTTCCAAATTTTATTTACTTTCGTTCTTGAACCTTTATTGCTAATGTTCAAGACATGTAGGTAGCTTTTCTCATCAGTGTTTTAGTTGCAAGGATTGCTTTGTCCTTCGTTATATAGACCATACAAAGAATAAGGAGTAGTATCTATACACAAATTCTTTACATTTTGGATGAGCCTAAATTGTGAACATGACATTTGGTGCCTACCAGGACACCACTGACAGGAAAACGAATTGTGAACTCAAGGATCTTCCAAGTTTATTATACAAAAACAGTTAAACTGAATGCAACATTTTGTGTGCAGATATACTCAATATGGTAAGATTTCCCCAAAGATTGATGTATATGCTTTTGGAGTTGTCCTCTTTGAACTAATATCGGGCAAGGAGGCAGTGGGACTTGTTGCTTCGGTTGTTTTCTCTGCCCTTCCTCTGCTTACTATTTATGAATGCAGTTCAATAATTTACCCAATATGAGAATTTACCCAAATTTTATCTAATGATATGATGCAGTTTAGAAATGTGCTTAGCCTGCCTGATCCAGGAGAATATCTTCATAAACTTGTGGACCCTAGACTTGGTGATGATTACCCATTTGACTCTGTGTGTAAGGTGATTTCTCACTCACAATAAACATGCAAATTACAGACTATTATCTTATTTCTACCAAGAGTCTTATAGCTCAAGACATAGCCTATTCTCCTATATTAGGAGAACCGGGATTTGAATCCCCCTCCTTATTGTTGTAACTATTTAATTGTCAAAAAAAAAAAAATCTTATTTCTAAAAAGATTTTATGGCTGATTCGGCTGCAGCTGGTTGAGCTTGCCAATGCTTGTACTCAAGAAGATCCTCAACTAAGGCCAAGCATGAGGTCTATAGTGGTTGCACTAGTGTCGCTTTCATCTTCAACTGAGGATTGGGATTTGGTTCTTTCTATGAAAATTCCTGGTCCAGTCCATCTAATTTCTGGAAGAGGATGCTCATGAAGCCTCATGTTAACTGGTGATGCATGGCTTTAAAGGTGTCCTCATGAAGAAAAAGTCATCTCAACAATTATTTCGGATATGTTCATCATCTGTAAATTCTGTTGCGAAGTACCCTAGGAGATTTGAAAGGTGGAAGAATGTAGATATTGTGTGGTAGTTTACGTCAATTTGTTTTCTGTCTCTTAAGATTTTCTGTGCGACCATTCATTGCGAGTGATTTACCAGGTGTTTGTATGTCTTTGCTTGGCATATTAATCCATGTTTAGACATAGAAATGTTCCAGCTTCTACTTGAATTTTTCCATTTTTTCGAGTAGCTGAATCTATGCATCTGGGCCATGGTTGAATTGAGAATTAGCATTAGTTTGGAGGAAACCAACAGGCAGACACATATGAAGGAAATGTTCGATCAGCCACAATAAAATTTAGTGGCATCATTTGTAATACAACATAGGACTTCGATTTATATGTGTCAGCTTCTATGGATAATGTACAATGTGCTATGACAAAGGATTCGTTTCAGAAAGCTTACATAAACAAGATCAAAGAGAACATTAAAAACTTCGATTTTGTTGCCGCAGTTGATATGTATTGTTGGTTTCATTTCTTGTATCCAAACTCCAGAGGGTTATTATCTATGTACTAATGTAAGAACACGTTGGCGTTTAAGTTGTATTTCATTTTCTTTCTGGCTTTCATACATAGATGTAGCTGTAGCCTTCAGACAAGTAAATTAAACTACTTCTTGGTGAGGGAATTTTAGAATAACCAAATGGCAGTCTGCAGCCAAAATATACAAATTCATCACATTTTACAAGGAAATATGGCATATTTTTGGTTATGAATAATATGATTGCCGTCCATTGATGAAACTTGTGCTCTCAAGTTTGCCATCTTCACTAAAATATTGTACTTTCAAACAGATACTATATTTTGTAGTCTTTTTGCAATAAAATTGAGTTCATTATGCTATATTGGAAGAAATTTGGAGGGTGACTGTGTAAGATTTCCTTATGCATTTTATTTTATCAACAGAAATTCAACTCAGCCCTTATCAGCATGAGATTCATCTCACCCAGAATATGGGCATGTGGTTCAAGATGGTCTGTTTTTAGTTTGAGGGTTTCAGTTTTGTAGTTTTTTCCACGTGAAACGTATAGACAATTTAGTTGCCCATTTTTTAGCTAGAAATCTAAGTTTGATAGTGAGCTGCAAGTTTGGTATAATATCATCCCTGATGATATGGCTTCCCTTGTCACTTGTGACTTTTGTAGTTCTTTTTGTTTCTTTTTCAATAATACAGGCCTTTGGATCTGGATTCTAAAATAAATAAATAAAACCCTTATCTGTTTTTTTAAAAGGAACAGTCTCAAAATTGGAAAAAAGAAAAAAGAACCAGGTGATGTTTACCTTTACGTAGCTATCAAAATTTACAATTTCAATCTCTTGGGGGCAGACTTACTCTTACCTTAAATTTTTTTTTTTTTTTTTTTTAAATGTCAAACTTTCAAAAAGTCGCCTAACCTTTGCTTAGTGCCAAAATGCGTGTGTAAAAT